>CM055823.1:30752251-30781872 GCA_029582265.1 Zoroaster sp. YZ-2022
TTTTTTTGACAATTAACGATCTGTACAATGGTACAAAAATTGTGAATTTACCTCTTGTGGTTGTTGAGATATGATTTTTTTAAATAGTAAACTTTGACTTCCGGTTTGGACAGGAAGTAAGGTCAAATTGGGGGTCATCTGTTTGGAAATATTTTTTCACAATTAACGATCTGTACAATGGTACAAAAATTGTGAATTTACCTCTTGTGGTTGTTGAGATATGATGTTTTTCAATATTAAACTTTGACTTCCGGTTTGGACAGGAAGTAAGGTCAAATTGGGGTCACTCACAACTCGTGTTTCATCTACTTGTTAAGTTCTAAGTACATGCCAAGTTTCAAGTTCATGTGAAGTTTGCAAGTATGTGTTTTTTTGCGGACAGTTATTGGGGAGAAGAAGAAGAAGAAGAAGAAGAAGAAGAAGAAGAAGAAGTAAAAAACTAGACGGCAGTGTTTGTGATATTACAAACACATAGGTGTTCGAGTTTTGTCAGGGCAGTGATGATGACGTCAGAATGTTTTTAAAGAAACTTTGCATTATTATTTTTTAATATTAAACTTTGACTTCCGGAAGTAAAGGTCAGATTGGGGTCATGTTTTTGTAAATATTTTTTGACAATTAACGATCTATACAATGGTTCAAAAATTGTGAATTTACCTCTTGTGGTTGTTGAGATGATTTTCTTCAATATTAAACTTTGACTTCCCGTTTGGACAGGAAGTAAGGTCAAATTGGGGTCACCTTTGTGCAAGTTTTTTTGACAATTAACGATCTGTACAATAGTGCAAAAACTGTGAATTTACCTCTTGTGGTTGTTGAGATATGATTTGTTTAATATTAAACTTTGACTTCCGGTTTGGACAAGAAGTAAGATCAAATTGGGGTCACATTTGTGTAAATATTTTTCGACAATTAATCTATACAATGGTGCAAAAAATGTAAATTTACCTCTTGTGCTTGTTGAGATATGATTTTTTTAAATATTAAACTTTGACTTCCGGTTTGGACAGGAAGTAAGGTCAAATTGGGGTCATCTTTTTGTAAATATTTTTCGACAATTAATCTATACAATGGTGCAAAAAATGTAAATTTACCTCTTGTGGTTGTTGAGATATGATTTTGTTAAATATTAAACTTTGACTTCCGGTTTGGACAGGAAGTAAGGTCAAATTGGGGTCATCTTTTTGTAAATATTTTTTGACAATTAACGATCTGTACAATGGTACAAAAATTGTGAATTTACCTCTTGTGGTTGTTGAGATATGATTTTGTTCAATATTAAACTTTGACTTCCGGTTTGGACAGGAAATAAGGTCAAATTGGGGTCACCTTTTTGTAAATATTTTTTGACAATTAACGATCTGTACAATGGTACAAAAATTGTGAATTTACCTCTTGTGGTTGTTGAGATATGATTTTTTTAAATATTAAACTTTGACTTCCGGTTTGGACAGGAAGTAAGGTCAAATTGGGGTCACCTTTTTTGTAATTTTTTTTGACAATTACCGATCTGTACAATGGTACAAAAATTGTGAATTTACCTCTTGTGGTTGTTGAGATGATTTTTTTAAATATTAAACTTTGACTTCCGGTTTGGACAGGAAATAAGCTCAAATTGGGGTCACCTTTTTGTAAATATTTTTTGACAATTAACGATCTGTACAATGGTACAAAAATTGTGAATTTACCTCTTGTGGTTGTTGAGATATGATTTTTTTAAATATTAAACTTTGACTTCCGGTTTGGACAGGCAGTAAGGTCAAATTGGGGTCACCTTTTTGTAATTTTTTTTGACAATTACCGGTCTGTACAATGGTACAAAAATTGTGAATTTACCTCTTGTGGTTGTTGAGATATGATTTTTTTAAATATTAAACTTTGACTTCCGGTTTGGACAGGAAATAAGGTCAAATTGGGATCACCTTTTTGTAAATATTTTTTGACAATTAACGATCTGTACAATGGTACAAAAATTGTGAATTTACCTCTTGTGGTTGTTGAGATATGATTTTTTTAAATATTAAACTTTGACTTCCGGTTTGGACAGGAAGTAAGGTCAAATTGGGGTCACCTTTTTGTAATTTTTTTTGACAATTACCGATCTGTACAATGGTACAAAAATTTTGAATTTACCTCTTGTGGTTGTTGAGATATGATTTTTTTAAATATTAAACTTTGACTTCCGGTTTGGACAGGAAGTAAGGTCAAATTGGGGTCACCTTTGTATAAATATTTTTCGACAATTAACAATCTATACAATGGTGTAAAGATTGTGAATTTACCCCTTGTGGTTGTTGAGATATGATTTTTTAAATATTAAACTTTGACTTCCGGTTTGGACAGGAAGTAAGGTCAAATTGGGGTCACCTTTGTGTAATTTTTTGTTGACAATTAACGATCTGTACAATGGTACAAAAATTGTGAATTTACCTCTTGTGGTTGTTGAGATATGATTGTTTTAAATATTAAACTTTGACTTCCAGTTTGGACAGGAAGTAAGGTCAAATTGGGGTCACTCACAACTCGTGTTTCATCTACTTGTTAAGTTCTAAGTACATGCCAAGTTTCAAGTTCATGTGAAGATTGCAAGTATGTGTTTTTTTGCGGACAGTTATTGGGGAGAAGAAGAAGAAGAAGAGGTGTTCGCGCTGTCGCTCGAACACCTAAAAAACCCCCCCCCCCCAAAACGATCAAAAACAATAGGTGTTTCGGGTGCATACCCGAACACCTAAAAAAAATTAAAAAAAAAAAACGTACAAAAACAATAGATGTTTCAGGTGCATACCCGAACACCTAAAAAAAACGAACAAAAACAATAGGTGTTTCGGGTGCATACCCGAACACCTAAAAAGAGAGAAACGAGCGCGAGGAAACGTATGAAAAATTAAATGAAATCATCGAAACTTATAACACCGTAGAAACGATTGCGAAAATGAGCCGTACTGCCTTGTACGGCGTTGGAATTGGCATTATCGTGTGCGAGTTTTTTCCATGTATAAAAACGGAGATCAGTTACAAAATATATTTAAATAGTTTTTCCCTTGGTTTAAAATAAAATTTTTATATTTTATTATAGGTTTTCCCGGCCAATTTCGGAAAAAAATCATTCAATTTGATACCCGGCTCATTCAATTTCGTTTGAAAATAAATGCTCAGCTACATCAGCATTCAACAGTTAAAAAGAGTCATTCAATTTCAACACCTGAGCATTCACTCGACAAATAAGATCATTCAATTTCAAATGGTCGCTAAGTTCATTCAATTTCGTCAAAGCCAGCAGCAACAGGCTGGTGCGCTTCGATGACTCTGAATTTGATTGCACCTATTGCGAAAATGTGGTAGATATTCAACATAAGAATGGTGATCTTGTAGTTTTGAATGCCTATAAACGAAATAGAATGAAAAGAAAGAAATCATGTGTGCACGAAAACGAAATTGAATGCAATAATATCGAAAGAGAAACCCTAGTTGGATTGAATTATCAAAATCGCGTGAATTTGAAAGCGTGTTGATGAAATTGAATGATTTTTTTTTTAAATTGGCCGGGAAAACCTATATTAATAGAATAATGAGCGCCTCTACAGAAACAACGAGAGCTTATCCAGATTCATCGTCCATGTATATGGATACAGATACTTTTGATAATGAACAAAAGTTAAACGTCAACGCGTTTCGTTTACAAAAAAATCGACGGCATTCAAAAAGAAATTTTAAAAGAGAGAAATGACCGCGAGACCCTATATAAAAAATATAATAAAATCGTCAAAACTTGTTCCGTCGTAGAAACGATGGCGGAATTGGGCTGTATGGGAGCGGGAACCGTTGGAATCGCCAGTATCGCCAGCGTTATAGCGTCACCGATCGGATTCGTTTTAGAAGGTTTGGCTTTAGGGTTGGGTGGTGCGGCGTTTGCAATCAGATACGCGAAATATAAATTATTAAAAAAAGCTAAAAAACACGACGAGATTAGAGTTTTAGCCGAAAGTAAAATCGATACAGTCGAGAACCACGTTTCGAAAGCGATCGAAGACGGCGTTATAAGTCAAGAAGAATTTCATTTAATCTGCGAAGAGCGAAATAAATACTCGCGAATGAAAGAAAACATCAGAACTAAATTTACGCCTAAAAATGGCGTCGACGATAAAAAAGACGTCAAAGTCGGCGACAAAGAAAAAAAGAACTCATAGAAAAACTTTTAAATTTAAAGTAAACTTTACGATAGAAAAATCATACGATAAAAAACCCGCTTCGCAAATATCAACGGAGCGGGTAATTACGTCTGATAAACCCCCCCGTATAATTCAAATTTTTATTTTTTTAAAATAAAATATCATCTATTAAATTAGGATCGTCCATTTTTACATCTTCTACAAATTTAAGACCCATCTTCTCAATACGATCTACGATCCATCCAGAACCGTTTTGTGCGTACAATTTTATAGTATCGCTAATTTCTATAAAGGCACCAACTAATCCAAATTCAATATCGTTCATAGTATTGGACCCATTCCGTGTTTATTACAAAACGATTGAAACATATAATCGATCGTACCATCACATTTTTCTTTTCGCAATTTAATTTGAATATATACCCTAAACTTTATGTTTTTACATTTTTTTAATTCTAAAGTTAACTGTTTGGTAAGCTTTAGAATTCCCACCTCAAGATTCTTTACATCTTTTTCTTTGCTATGATTATGATGATCGAGCGGAATGATCATCGATTTTACTTCAAACCTATACTCTGTAAATCTCAACTCTTCTTCCACCGGTAAATTTGTCGTCGGCATCCTCGTCTTTACTATTAATCTACAAAATCTTAATTGTTTTAATTTATATTTACTACAAACGAGTTGTTTTTTCAATCAACTCTTTCATAACGCGATTATAATTTTGTCTAGCTCTTCCTTCAATGCGTTTTAAATTTTTTAATTATAATACATTACCGCATTTCGTACATAAATTTGCCTTTGATTTTGTCCCATTTTTACATCTTCGACACGCAACTGGTGTACTTCTTCCGTGTCGAATTCGCAACTGATGTTGCGCGCAAAACAAGTCACCGGGCGCACTTGGTATGCAGCACTTGTCCGTTTTGCCAATTAAAAACCAATCGCACGGAATAATCTTTTTCGATTTAGTCGTCATCCTCTCTTTTACTATTAATCCGCATAATCTAAATTCGCTTTTTCACTTTTTTAACTCCGATTTTCAATATCTTTTTTTCTATAATTTTTTTGAAACTTTTTTTATACCGTTCTTTTTATCAATCATCTTATGACGTCATCGAACCCTCTTGATGACGTCATCCTCCCACCCTTTTTTTCAAATCTAATAAAATAAAATATTTTAAAAATCAGTTTTATATAATATCGCCGTATCCGCAACTCACTCTCTACGTCATCCTCCCCCCTTTTTTTCAAATCTAATCAAATAAAATATTTAAAAAATCAGTTTTATATAATATCGCCGTATCCGCAACTCACTCTCCACTCCGATATACACATACTTTTATTATTTTCTCATATATTGCAACAAAATGAGTTAACTAAAACTCTCACAGGTTGGTTATCATACTGATTCTCTTCATAAATGTATGAAACTATTTACATCTCAGGCGTAAATCCCAGGGGCTAATGGTCCATAGGGTCACCCCCATGCGGTATAAAATAGTAATAAACAAATAATTTATCAAAAAACAAGCAAAAAAAATAGTGGGGGGAGTTTAAAATATTGTTTGTTTGTTTCTTTGTCCGTTTGGGTGTCAACAATTAGTTGTGGGACTGTGATTGGTTGTGCACTGCAGTACTTTTTACGTCAGGCTAAAAAAATAGTTGTGTTTCCTATTACACTGAAAAAAGAAATTAGGGTGGTTAGGTGGTTAAAATCTTTTTTTTTTTGCTCTAAATTTCTTTAGCCAAAAATATTAGGGTGGGATGACTGTCAATTTTTTTTTTTTTTTCCGCACTCATTTGTAACAGGTAATAAGTGACAATGTCAGATTTAATACTGTATATGTTAATACTACCTATCAGCACTGTATATTCACTGGTTGAGTGGTTTAAGAATATCTGAATTTAGAAAGCAGATGGTTTGAGTACAAATACACAAGACCATGGCCACTTTTTTCCAAACGTTTCCGTTAACACCCATTGTTTACCGACATGTCAAGTAAACCAAACATGACATTTACACTCGGTATGACTACAAAAACCTGCAATATGTTACTGTTGTGTTTCATTACTTTGTCTTCTATAAATATGGAGAAATAAATAAAATAAAATGCATATTTTCAGTTGTGTCTAATACAGCCAGGAAAAAAACCGAGATAAATTAAATTGCACTTCAGAATAAAGTTTTTTCTTCTGTTTATGAACAATGGTAGTACCTAAAAACCTGTAAAAAAGTAACTATAAATATAAATAAATAAATAAATGTTTGTAGATATCATGCATCCTACTTTTCTTTAAATGTTTTGGTCTGATGATGTACGTGTACCTGTAATTTAGATTTGTCTTTGCTATTTTTACATGTGTAAGTTCAGGGTTTGCCCTTGACATGTAACTTTTGTTTTTCAGTGTCCAGCAGGACCAGTAGGCTTGAATTGTGACTGGTCCGCCAGGTTTTTAACTGGTCCATCATATACAGCATGTGCACGCAGTATTCAATCAGTTACATATAAAAATTATGTTTTGGACAAGTCAGACATCAGAATTACTCTATTTATAGTTAATACACTGTCTATAGTGCGAAAACGTTTTCTTATTGGTCGAACGAGAACACATACCTTGTCATACAACCATATGCCTCGTGCGTGTGAAGTGCCCCTCGCCTCAAAATTATCATGACGCTCTGATCATTCTCATACAGTTTTGAGGCAAGTCCAATAAATTAACTCAGTCTTGCGGTTTCTTTCTTAATTACACATTCTTTGATTGGCTTATTATCAATAACTGGTTTTTTACTCATGCTTGAAAGCTATTCGTTTCAGTTTGTCAACATGATATTTGCACCGTGCATGAGCTGTTGAGGGCACATGTTGTTAGACCACTGTGGGTGAAAGGGCAGCAATAGTGTGTCGCGTTTGGCACATTTTGCAGTTGAGGTGCATACGCGTGGAATATCTCCAGCGATCATTGACTGGTAGAAGAACACGCGCACTTAGTAATAACAATAATAATAATGTATAGATTTATATAGCGCACGTATCCACCAACTAAGTGGCGCTCAAGGCGCATTATATTATTATTCCTGCTCATAAGGCTCATAAATCATTCCTGAAACCATCTCAGCTCCCTGGGGAGTATACAGCTCAATTGCTGCCATTTCTAGCACATATAGAGCAAACCATCTCTGCCTTCACAGGTACCCATTTAACCCCTGGGTGGAGAGAAGCAATTATGGTTAAGTGTCTTGCTCAAGGACACAGGTGTCATGGCCGGGGCTCGAACCCACACTCTGCTGCTGGCAACACCAGAACTTGAGTTCAGTGCGCTAGACCGCACGACAATCCACTTTACGTGCATTATACAACACACGGGACCTACGGCTTTACGTTCCATCCGAAGGACGAAGCAATTATGGTTAAGTACCTTGCTCAAGGACACAAGTGTCACGACCGGGGCTCGAACCCACACCCTGCTGCTGGCAACACCAGAACTTGAGTTCGGTGCGCTAGACCGCTCGGCCACGACACTCCATAACATAGTACCATAACATATACACATAAAGTGTACGCACAACGCGCACACGATGCCAAAGTAGTTATCATTAGGACACTGGATGTAAATTCACCGTTAGAGGGCTATGATGTACACTGAGTGAATAGATATAAAGGGCTGATTCATTAATTTAGTTCTTACATGTAAATATATAACTATTGTGTACATAACTGAGATGTCATTTTACTATTATTATTGTGATTAAATTTTTGTTTGTTGATGTCTACAGAATATGATGGAAGTAGCTGCACCACATCCAATGATCCTATAAATTGTGACATCTGCAGCGGTCCGAACAACACTGACAACAATACTGGTCCACCGTGCACATGCGATTCTGGTTGGCGAGGTGATTCCTGTGAGATTGGTGAGTGTAACATGATGTCAGATGTGAACAAATCTAATATTGTTGTTAATATTTCCATGTCATGAATTTTTTGTTTCTTGATGTCTCAGTTGTATAGTTTAAGAGAAAGTATAGATACTATCCATATATACATTGTAAACACAGTTGCAAGTAATTTTCTTATTAGTTGGCTAATATATATAATGTATATTTCTATTGCTCAGATATCGATGAGTGTACTTCTAATCCATGTATGAATGCAGCAACTTGTGTAGATGGCGTGGATAGCTTTAATTGTACTTGTGCTTCTGGCTATACCGGAAATATGTGTGAGACAGGTAGGTCTAATATTATTAGCCCTGATAGGACCCTTTCTACAGTGCAAAGTACACTTCCGATAGAGTCCTAACCAAGGGTTCTTCCCATTCGTATACCTGTAAAGTTTGCACTGAATTGTCTCCCTTTTTTACGTGACTTCGTTGGCTGAACCAAGGAAATGCAGGCACTGTAACTTCTTAACTGCCTCTTGGAGAAATGATTTTTGCTAAAAGATGTCTAAAAAAAATGAGTTTTTCCTCGACATTTCTCAGAGCAACGGCCAATCTGTGTCGAACTTTTTATGCCGTTCATCAAGCGATGACATTGGCACCTTAATTAAAGGTTCAGAACATCGATAGCGCGGCAGAACATCAATAATTGCGCAAGTAAGACAGGACTTTACTCACAGTGCGGGCGATTTAAAGAGCTGTGTTCTGCCGTGCAATCGATGTTCTGACCCCAGCATGAACAGCATGAAAAGTTTGTACACAGATTGGCCGTTGCTCTGAGAAATGTCGGGTAAATCCTTCCTTTTTTTTAAAGACATCTTGTAACAAAAATCGTTTCTCCAAGAGGCAGTTAAGAATTTACAGTGCCTGCATTTCCTTATAGTTCAGCCATTGAAGTCAGGTAAAAAAGGGAGAAAATTCAGTGCAAACTTTCCAGGTATACGAACGGGAAGAACTCTTGGTCAGGACCATAAAGTTATATATAAGAACTAGAGGGCGCAGTCGCTATGTCGTATACGGAGCCGTGCCACTGTGGAGACATGGCCGCCATTTTCAAAGTGGGCACAATGAATGAGAAATGCCCGGATGTGCCCACTAAACAGCGCGTTATGCTATGCCTATATGGTCTCTGAAAAACGGGCGGCCGTTTCAAGTTGATTTTTATGAATTATTTCGTTTGTTTTGACCTGAATGAAAGATATAGTCAGTAACATTATTTGTCATTGATTAATTTTCCGAATAAAATGGTAGAAAATGCATTTTAAAATTATAATTCTCGTCGCCCAATTATCCCCGGTGTGTAATACATGTAGCCTACACTCGGTTAAAACACTTTGTCCGCGCTACTGTCGCTCACTATCCAACAAACATAGTAAAACCTATTTCCTGATTGTAAGTTGCAAATTACACCAAACATTGAGACACAGAGATCATTTGACATCTTCATCGAAATAAATATTCTTATTTATATTCAACAAATTTTGATAAAACAATAATTGTAGCAGGCCTGCCCTTCCCTACCTGTAAAAAATCTTTAGCACAACGAATAAACATGTTATAAATTCGTAAATCAATCAACAACAAAAAATTAAAAATATACATTGACAAAAGTAAAGAAGAGATTTGTAAAATACTGAAAAATCACAGGCCTGTAAAAAAAACTTGTTGAAATAGTTTTTAAATATAACTAGAGCTTAATTGTTTGTTAGAACAAACACACGGTGTTCGAGTCAACTTCCGGTTCAATCAAATTATCAACGATGATATCAATATCATATTTTGCAAAGGTGTATCATCTTTTATAATAACTATATCAATTTCATATTCAAAAGACATATCAATTTTGCGTTAGAATGTGTTGAATTTGAACTTCCTGTTTGGACAGGAAGTAAAGGTCAGATCAGGTGATTTGAAGGTCATATATGACCTCATGATTATGAAAAAACAACATTAGTACCTGCTTTGGTTAAATTTCTGATATTGGAAAATAGTCCCTTTTTTAAAACTGCCGCTGGGGGCGCTCTAAACTTTCATGAAAACGTTTTCTTATTGGTCGAACGAGAACACATACCTTGTCATACAACCATATGCCTCGTGCGTGTGAAGTGCTCCTCGCCTCAAAATTATCATGACGCTCTGATCATTCTCATACAGTTTTGAGCCAAGTCCAATAAATTAACTCAGTCTTGCGGTTTCTTTCTTAATTACACATTCTTTGATTGGCTTATTATCAATAACTGTTTTTTTTACTCATTCTTGAAAGCTATTCGTTTCAGTTTGTCAACATGATATTTGCACCGTGCATGAGCTGTTGAGGGCACATGTTGTTAGACCACTGTGGGTGAAAGGGCAGCAATAGTGTGTCGCGTTTGGCACATGTTGCAGTTGAGGTGCATACGCGTGGAATATCTCCAGCGATCACTGGCTGGTAGAAGAACACGCGCACTTAGTACCATAACATATACACATAAAGTGTACGCACAACGCGCACACGATGCCAAAGTAGTTATCATTAGGACACTGGGTGTAAATTCACCGTTAGAGGGCTATGATGTACACTGAGTGAATATATATAAAGGGCTGATTCATTAATTTAGTTCTTACATGTAAATATATAACTATTGTGTACATAACTGAGATGTAATTTTACTATTATTATTGGGATTAAATTTTTGTTTGTTGATGTCTACAGAGAATGATGGAAGTAGCTGCACCACATCCAATGATCCTATAAATTGTGACATCTGCAGCGGTCCGAACAACACTGACAACAATACTGGTCCACCGTGCATATGCGATTCTGGTTGGCGAGGTGATTCCTGTGAGATTGGTGAGTGTAACATGGTGCCAGATGTGAACAAATCTAATATTGTTGTTAATATTTCCATGTCATGAATTTTTTGTTTCTTGATGTCTCAGTTGTATAGTTTAAGAGAAAGTATAGATACTATCCATATATACATTGTAAACACAGTTGCAAGTAATTTTCTTATTAGTTGGCTAATATATATAATGTATATTTCTATTGCTCAGATATCGATGAGTGTACTTCTAATCCATGTATGAATGGAGCAACTTGTGTAGATGGCGTGGATAGCTTTAATTGTACTTGTGCTTCTGGCTATACCGGAAATATGTGTGAGACAGGTAGGTCTAATATTATTAGCCCTGATAGGACCCTTTCTACAGTGCAAAGTACACTTCCGATACAGTCCTAACCAAGCGTTCTTCCCGTTCGTGTACCCGTAAAGTTTGCACTGAATTGTCTCCCATTTTTACGTGACTTCGTTGGCTGAACCAAGGAAATGCAGGCACTGTAACTTCTTAACTGCCTCTTGGAGAAATGATTTTTGCTAAAAGATGTCAAAAAAAAGGAGGATTTCCTCGACATTTCTCAGAGCAACGGCCAATCTGTGTCGAACTTTTCATGCCGTTCATCGAGCGATGACCTTGGCACCTTAATTAAAGGTTCAGAACATCGATAGCGCGGCAGAACATCAATAATTGCGCAAGTAAGACAGGACTTTACTCACAGTGCGGGCGATTTAAATAGCCGTGTTCTGCCGTGCATCGATGTTCTGACCCCAAGAAAATTGCTCATGGGCATTATTCAGCATGAACAGCATGAAAAGTTTGTACACAGATTGGCCGTTGCTCTGAGAAATGTCGGGGAAATCCTCCTTTTTTTTAAAGACATCTTTTAACAAAAATCGTTTCTCCAAGAGGCAGTTAAGAATTTACAGTGCCTGCATTTCCTTATAGTTCAGCCAATGAAGTCAGGTAAAAAAGGGAGAACATTCAGTGCAAACTTTCCAGGTATACGAACGGGAAGAACTCTTGGTCAGGACCATAGAGTTATATATAAGAACTAGAGGGCGCAGTCGCTATGTCGCATACGGACCCGTGCCACTGTGGAGACATAGCCGCCATTTTCAAAGTGGGCAAAATGAATGAGAAATGCCCGGATGTGCCCACTAAACAGCGCGTTATGCTATGCCTGTATGGTCTCTGAAAAACGGGCGGCCGTTTCAAGTTGATTTTTATGAATTATTTCGTTTGTTTTGACCTGAATGAAATATATAGTCAGTAACATTATTTGTCATTGATTAATTTTCCGAATAAAATGGTAGAAAATGCATTTTAAAATTATAATTCTCGTCGCCCAATTATCCCCGGTGTGTAATACATGTAGCCTACACTCGGTTAAAACACTTTGCCCGCGCTACTGTCGCTCACTATCCCAACAAACATAATAAAACCTATTTCCTGATTGTAAGTTGCAAATTACACCAAACATTGAGACACAGAGATCATTTGACATCTTCATCGAAATAAATATTCTTATTCATATTCAACAAATTTTGATAAAACAATAATTGTAGCAGGCCTGCCCTTCCCTACCTGTAAAAAATCTTTAGCAGAATGAATAAACATGTTATAAATTCGTAAATCAAAAAATAAAAATAATAAAAAATATACATTGACAAAAGTAAAGAAGAGATTTGTAAAATACTGAAAAATCACAGGCCTGTAAAAAAAACTTGTTGAAATAGTTTTTAAATATAACTAGAGCTTAATCGTTTGTTAGAACAAACACACGGTGTTCGAGTCAACTTCCAGTTCAATCAAATTATCAACGATGATATCAATATCATATTTTGCAAAGGTGTATCATCTTTTATAATAACTATATCAATTTCATATTCAAAAGACATATCAATTTTGCGTTAGAATGTGTTGAATTTGAACTTCCTGTTTGGACAGGAAGTAAAGGTCAGATCAGGTGATTTTAGGTCATATATGACCTCATGATTATGAAAAAACAACATTAGTACCTGCTTTGGTTAAATTTCTGATATTGGAAAATAGTCCCTTTTTTAAAACTGCCGCTGGGGGCGCTCTAAACTTTCATGAAAACGTTTTCTTATTTGTCGAACGAGAACACATACCTTGTCATACAACCATATGCCTCGTGCGTGTGCAGTGCCCCTCGCCTCAAAATTATCATGACGCTCTGATCATTCTCATACAGTTTTGAGCCAAGTCCAATAAATTAACTCAGTCTTGCGGTTTCTTTCTTAATTACACATTCTTTGATTGGCTTATTATCAATAACTGTTTTTTTTACTCATTCTTGAAAGCTATTCGTTTCAGTTTGTCAACATGATATTTGCACCGTGCATGAGCTGTTGAGGGCACATGTTGTGAGACCACTGTGGGTGAAAGGGCAGCAATAGTGTGTCGCGTTTGGCACATTTTGCAGTTGAGGTGCATACGCGTGGAATATCTCCAGCGATCACTGGCTGGTAGAAGAACACGCGGACTTAGTACCATAACATATACACATAAAGTGTACGCACAACGCGCACACGATGCCAAAGTAGTTATCATTAGGACACTGGGTGTAAATTCACCTTTAGAGGGCTATGATGTACACTGAGTGAATAGATATAAAGGGCTGATTCATTAATTTAGTTCTTACATGTAAATATATAACTATTGTGTACATAACTGAGATGTAATTTTACTGTTATTATTGGGATTAAATTGTTGTTTGTTGATGTCTACAGAGAATGATGGAAGTAGCTGCACCACATCCAATGATCCTATAAATTGTGACATCTGCAGCGGTCCGAACAACACTGACAACAATACTGGTCCACCGTGCACATGCGATTCTGGTTGGCGAGGTGATTCCTGTGAGATTGGTGAGTGTAACATGGTGCCAGATGTGAACAAATCTAATATTGTTGTTAATATTTCCATGTCATGAAATTTTTGTTTCTTGATGTCTCAGTTGTATAGTTTAAGAGAAAGTATAGATACTATCCATATATACATTGTAAACACAGATGCAAGTCATTTTCTTATTAGTTGGCTAATATATATAATGTACATTTCTATTGCTCAGATATCGATGAGTGTACTTCTAATCCATGTATGAATGCAGCAACTTGTGTAGATGGCGTGGATAGCTTTAATTGTACTTGTGCTTCTGGCTATACCGGAAATATGTGTGAGACAGGTAGGTCTAATATTATTAGCCCTGATAGGACCCTTTCTACAGTGCAAAGTACACTTCCGATAGAGTCCTAACCAAGCGTTCTTCCCGTTCGTGTACCCGTAAAGTTTGCACTGAATTTTCTCCCATTTTTACGTGACTTCGTTGGCTGAACCAAGGAAATGCAGGCACTGTAACTTCTTAACTGCCTCTTGGAGAAATGATTTTTGCTAAAAGATGTCAAAAAAAAAGAGGAGGATTTCCTCGACATTTCTCAGAGCAACGGCCAATCTGTGTCGAACTTTTCATGCCGTTCATCGAGCGGTGACCTTGGCACCTTAATTAAAGGTTCAGAACATCGATAGCGCGGCAGAACATCAATAATTGCGCAAGTAAGACAGGACTTTACTCACAGTGCGGGCGATTTAAATAGCCGTGTTCTACCGTGCAATCGATGTTCTGACCCCAAGAAAATTGCTCATGGGCATTATTCAGCATGAACAGCATGAAATGTTTGTACACAGATTGGCCGTTGCTCTGAGAAATGTCGGGGAAATCCTCCTTTTTTTAGACATCTTTTAACAAAAATCGTTTCTCCAAGAGGCAGTTAAGAATTTACAGTGCCTGCATTTCCTTATAGTTCAGCCAATGAAGTCAGGTAAAAAAGGGAGAAAATTCAGTGCAAACTTTCCAGGTATACGAACGGGAAGAACTCTTGGTCAGGACCATAGAGTTATATATAAGAACTTGAGGGCGCAGTCGCTATGTCGCATACGGACCCGTGCCACTGTGGAGACATAGCCGCCATTTTCAAAGTGGGCAAAATGAATGAGAAATGCCCGGATGTGCCCACTAAACAGCGCGTTATAATAATAATAATAATGTGTGGACTTATATAGCGCACGTATCCACCAACTAAGTGGTGCTCAAGGCGCATTTTTTTTACGTGCATTACACAACACACGGGACCTACGGCTTTACGTCCCATCCGAAGGACGAAGCAATTATGGTTAAGTACCTTGCTCAAGGACACAAGTGTAACGACCGGGGCTCGAACCCACACGCTGCTGCTGGCAACACCAGAACTTGAGTTCGGTGCGCTAGACCGCTCGGCCACGACACTCCTTTATGCTATGCTATGCCTGTATGGTCTCTGAAAAACGGGCGGCCGTTTCAATTTGATTTTTATGAATTATTTCGTTTGTTTTTACCTGAATGAAAGATATAGTCAGTAACATTATTTGTCATTGATTAATTTTCCGAATAAAATGGTAGAAAATGCATTTTAAAATTATAATTCTCGTCGCCCAATTATCCCCGGTGTGTAATACATGTAGCCTACACTCGGTTAAAACACTTTGCCCGCGCTACTGTCGCTCACTATCCCAACAAACATAGTAAAACCTATTTCCTGATTGTAAGTTGCAAATTACACCAAACATTGAGACACAGAGATCATTTGACATCTTCATCGAAATAAATATTCTTATTCATATTCAACAAATTTTGATAAAACAATAATTGTAGTAGGCCTGCCCTTCCCTACCTGTGAAAAATCTTTAGCAGAATGAATAAACATGTTATAAATTCGTAAATCAATAAATAAAAAAATTAAAAATATACATTGACAAAAGTAAAGAAGAGATTTGTAAAACACTGAAAAATCACAGGCCTGTAAAAAAAACTTGTTGAAATAGTTTTTAAATATAACTAGAGCTTAATTGTTTGTTAGAACAAACACACGGTGTTCGAGTCAACTTCCGGTTCAATCAAATTATCAACGATGATGTCAATATCATATTTTGCAAAGGTGTATCATCTTTTATAATAACAATATCAATTTCATATTCAAAAGACATATCAATTTTGCGTTAGAATGTGTTGAAATTGAACTTCCTGTTTGGACAGGAAGTAAAGGTCAGATCAGGTGATTTGAAGGTCATGACCTCATGATTATGAAAAAACAACATTAGTACCTGCTTTGGTTAAATTTCTGATATTGGAAAATAGTCCCTTTTTTAAAACTGCCGCTGGGGGCGCTCTAAACTTTGATGACGTTGGGTTCGATATTCTTTCCTTGATAAGGCTGAGACGGAAATAATGTCATATCCAACCGCCACTTTTTAAGGCTTTAAAAAAAAAAATTTGCAACCACTTACCAGTTACCAGTTAAAACAATATTCTATCCATTTTTTGGTTACAGAAAGTGAAAACTATCTTTAAAATTTACTTTTATGATGGTTTTCGGACTTTATTTCCCTTCTAAAAAATCCTCCCCTTCAGAAAATAGAAGAATCCTAACTTATTATATCCTCAATTTACCCTAAATGATGCACCTAAGGATATATCATCAACTGGACAGTAACGTACAAATGAAATTAGCAGTTTGGTGTTTCAGTTTGTTTCAGTGAAGGATTCTCTTGTAAAATGCTAAATTTCAATGCATGATCATAATGTCTTGAGCACCGTTTTTTGAGACGCACAGAATTGTGGTCATCAAAAAATTTATGTTGGTATAATGACACACCCCAAAGTTGATGGGGCACAGAAAATGTACCTAATAAGACAAACAGTTTAATCATGTTTCTTCTTATTACAGATGGTTGTAAAATTGTTTTTAATCTTGAAAATAAAAATATTGTTTTAGATTTTTTAAATAAAATGGTATAATTTGGAGAAGCTCTGAAAACTTTTAATCAATATTCTTGAAAGACCAATAAAATAGTAGATGGTTACAATGTTTGCACAAAGTACTTTTGTCAAATAAAAGATTTCTTTTCATAACCATGATATTAATGATTCATTTTCTCAATAATATTCCACTACCAACGAAATAAACACCAACGAATTAAGTAGTCTTCATTCGCTTCTTCTATGGACTGTGTCCATTTTGAGGATCAGTATTTCTTCAAAAAATCATTGCAAATGCAAAGCATTCATATCTTTTGGTTTCCACTGACAACAGCTTGTTGATGGCACAGAACAATAAAATCACAGATGTTCGTGAAAAAAATGTTGAGGTCATTTGTATCTAATAAAATCAGTGTTTAATTAAACAACTTTTTCCACTTTCACAAGCACTAACTTTCCAGTAAGTCATACATTTTCACTAATTTCTGAGAAATGCTAAGACAAAGGTAAGTGCGTCATTTCACGCGTGCGGCGAATTATGTACATGGACGATAGTTGCCACTGAGAATGTACTATGACCGTGTTGGTCACTAATGGGGAAGTTGACAAGATCAGACTGACATGACTGTATGACGCGCGAAAACTCCCGGCCGCTTCACTCCAAAACAAATAAACAAAACCCATGCGCGGCACTAAATTGTAGGTTAAATCTAATTCGAATATAAAATGTACCCTGGCTTTGGCTTTAAATAATGTTACAATAATTAGTGTGATGTAATAAACATCCTTCAATCGAAGTAATTAAAGAATATCATGCCCGTTCAGAAAATTGTTTGGACTACTTGTATCCTCATCACTCATACATCGGCATCCGAGGACCGTAAATCATGAAATGCGCCCTCAATCGTCCCAATTAAATGAAAGTAACGCAATAATATTAAATACCCCTAAAAACCTAAATCACCATAATTATAAGAAAAACTAGATGGAAGTGTTTGTGATACTACAAACACATAGGTGTTCGAGTTTTGTCAGGGCAGTGATGATGACGTCAGAATGTTTTTTAAAGAAACTTTGCATTATTATTTTTTTCATATTAAAGAGTACTCTGTAAAATATGATGTGGTTACCAACAATGATTTGTTTGAAGTCCATTTCAATGATTTGAACTTAATCACATTATTTATTCTTGAAAAAACAGTTCAAATGTGAAAAACAACTGTTCTGCTACATAAGGGTAAATTTTGGTACCTAAATTCTTTGAGAGAAGGAATTTATTTTTTTGGCGAGTTTTTACAACCCGTTTTCGTGTAGTTCCAGATACGAATTGTGATTTTGACGAAACCGTCGTCCTCACTAATAATGTACGATTTTGAAAATATTTTTTTAATATTAAACTTTGACTTCCGGTTAGTGCAGGAAGGAAAGGTCAAATTGGGGTCACCTTTGTGTAAATATTTATTGACAATTAACAATCTATACAATGGTGGAAAGATTGGGAATTTACCCCTTGTGGTTGTTGAGATACTATTTTTTTAATATTAAACTTTGACCTCCGGTTTGGACAGGAAGTAAAGGTCAAATTGGGGTCACGTTTTTGTAAATATTTTTGACAATTAACAATCTGTACAATGGTGCAAAGATTGTGAATTTACCCCTTGTGGTTGTTGAGATGTGATTTTTTTTAAACATTAAACTTTGACTTCCGGTTTGTACAGGAAGTAAAGGTCAAATTGGGGTCATCTTTTTGTAAATATTTTTGACAATTAACAATCTGTACATTAGTGCAAAAACTGTGAATTTACCTCTTGTGGTTGTTGAGATATGATTTATTTCAATATTAAATTTTGACTTCCGGTTTGGACAGGAAGCAAGGTCAAACTGGGGTCACCTTTGTGTAAATATTTTTCGACAATTAACAATCTATACAATGGTGGAAAGATTGTGAATTTACACTTGTGGTTGTTGAGATATGATTTTTTAAATATTAAACTTTGACTTCCGGTTTGGACAGGAAGTAAAGGTCAAATTGGGGTCATGTTTTTGTAAATATTTTTCACAATTAACAATCTGTACATTGGTGCAAAAACTGTGAATTTACCTCTTGTGGTTGTTGAGATATGATTTTTTTCAATATTAAAATTTGACTTCCGGTTTGGACAGGAAGTAAGGTCAAATTGGGATCACCTTTGTGTAAATATTTTTCGACAATTAACAATCTATACAATGGTGCAAAAAATGACAATTTACCTCTTGCGGTTGTTGAGATATGATTTTTTAAATATTAAACTTTGACCTCCGGTTTGGACAGGAAGTAAGGTCAGATTGGGGTCACGTCTGTGTACGAAAAATCACATAATTCAAGATCTATAACATGGTGTAAATATTGTGAACATTTCTTATGTGGTTCATGAGATATAATTTTTTGAAATATTAAACTTTGATTGAGTGTAATTCGATATCTGATGACCTCACTATGACGTCACAACTTAAGATACAACTACATGTTAAGGTCTAACTATGTGTGAAGTTTTACGGTTCTGTGAACTCTGCAACTGTGAATTTTGCTCTGGATATTCACCGAAAAGAAGAAGGAGAAGAACTAGACGGCAGTGTTTGTGATATTACAAACACATATATAGGTGTTCGAGTTTTGTCAGGGCAGTGATGATGACGTCAGAATGTTTTTTAAAGAAACTTTGCATTATTATTTTTTTCCTATTAAAGAGTACCCTGTAAAATATGATGTGGTTACCAATGATGATTTGTTTGAAGTCCATTTCAATGATTTGAACTTAATCACATTATTTATTCTTGAAAAAACAGTTCAAATGTGAAAAACAACTGTTCTGCTACACAAGGGTCAATTTTGGTACCGAAATTCTTTGAGAGAAGGCATTTATTTTTGGTGAGTTTTACAACCTGTTTTCGTAGTTCCAGATACGAATTGTGATTTTGACGAAACCGTCGTCCTCTCACTAATAATGTACGATTTTGAAAATATTTTTTAAATATTAAACTTTGACTTCCCGTTAGGACAGGAAGTAAAGGTCAAATGGGGTCACCTTTGTGTAAATATTTATTGACAATTAACAATCTATACAATGGTGGAAAGATTGTGAATTTACCCCTTGTGGTTGTTGAGATATGATTTTTTTAAATATTAAACTTTGACTTCCGGTTTGGACAGGAAGTAAAGGTCAAATTGGGGTCACGTTTTTGTAAATATTTTTTTACAATTAACAATCTGTACAATGGTGCAAAATCTGTGAATTTACCTCTTGTGGATGTTGAGATATGATTTTTTTAAATATTAAACTTTGACTTCCGGTTTGGACAGGAAGTAAGGTCAAATTGGGGTCACATTTGTGTAAATATTTTTCGACAATTAACAATCTATACAATGGTGCAAAGATTGTGAATTTACCCCTTGTGGTTGTTGAGATATGATTTTTTAAATATTAAACTTTGACTTCCGGTTTGGACAGGAAGTAAAGGTCAAATTGGGGTCACCTTTGTGTAAATATTTATTGACAATTAACAATCTGTACAATGGTACAAAAACTGTGAATTTACCTCTTGTAGTTGTTGAGATATGATTTGTTTAATATTAAACTTTGACTTCCGGTTTGAACAGGAAGTAAGGTCAAATTGGGGTCACCTTTGTGTAAATATTTTTGACAATTAAAAATGTATACAATGGTGCAAATATTGTGAATTTACCCCTTGTGGTTGTTGAGATATGATTTTTTTTAAATATTAAACTTAGACTTCCGATTTGGACAGGAAGTAAGGTCAAATTGGGGTCACCTTTTTGTAAATATTTTTGACAATTAACAATCTATACAATGGTAGAAAGATTGTGAATTTACCTCCTGTGGTTGTTGAGATATGATTTTTTTCAATATTAAACTTTGACTTCCGGTTTGTACAGGAAGTAAGGTCAAATTGGGGTCACCTTTGTGAATTTTTTTCGACAATTAACAATCTATACAATGGTGCAAAAAATGTCAATTTACCTCTTGTATTTGTTGAGATATTATTTTTTTAAATATTAAACTTTGACTTCCGGTTTGGACAGGAAGTAAGGTCAGATTGGGGTCACGTTTGTGTACGAAAAATCACATAATTCAAGATCTATAACATGGTGTAAATATTGTGAAAATATCTTTTGTGGTTCATGAGATATAATTTTATGAAATATTAAACTTTGATTGAGTGTAATTCGATATCTGATGACCTCACTATGACGTCACAACTTAAGATACAACTAATAAGGTCTAACTATGTGTGAAGTTTTAAGGTTCTGTGAACTCTGCAACTATGATTTTTGCTCTGGATATTCACCGAAAAGAAGAAGAAGAAGAAGAAGAAGAAGAAGAAGAAGAAGAAGAAGAAGAAGAAGAAGAAGAAGAAGAAGAAGAAGAAGAAGAAGAAGAAGAAGAAGAAGAAGTAAACAAAAAAACTTTAAAAAAACGAACAATATCAAGAGGTGTTCGCGCTGTGGCTCGAACACCTAAAAAACCGAACAATATCAAGAGGTGTTCGCGCTGTGGCTCGAACACCTAAAAAAACGAACAATATCAAGAGGTGTTCGCGCTGTGGCTCGAACACCTAATTACCTTTTATAGATGTACTGGAAAGTCTTATATTGTAGGCACAACATCTGCTCTGACAGTCTGAGCCTTGTAACTGCCGTGTGACCCGTTCTATTTTAAAGCAAAATTCTGCGAAGCAGTCTGTTCATTGACGCTTCATACACAACACACATACTCATGTTATACTGCGGGACATGTACCGTACAAATGCCGCATTCAATGAGAATGGTGTAAATTTCCATGCATTTTCCCACCAAATTCTTCAGGTTTGTTATATTCAGAGGTGATTACTTGAGGAAGGAACATTCGTGACCCAATATCATGTAAAAAAGGAGAAATTTTCCACGCTCATTTCATTCCGTTACGTTGTAGGCCTATATTAAACTCCGTATATTGCTGTGTGTACGTATTCTGTGCATGCGAGATATAGGCTATTCGTACATACAGGGTATAGTAATTCAGATATTATTTCACTTAACCTTCCAGTTTCGACCAGAAGGAAAGGTCAGATTGGGATCACGTCTGAAAACGAAATGTGACATAGTTCAAGATCTTTAAGATGATGAAAAGATTGTGAAAATATCTTCTATGGTTCATGAGATATTATTGTTTGAAATATTCAACTTCCGGTTTCAACCGGAAGGAGAGGTTAGATTGGGGTTACGTCTAAAAACGAAAAATCACATAATTCAAGATCATTGAGATGATGGAAAGATTTTGAAAATATCTTTTGTGGTTCATGGGATATGATTTTTTGAAATATTCAACTTCCGGTTTCAACCGAAAGGAGAGGTCAGATTGGGCTCACGTCTAAAAACGAAAAATCACATAATGCCAGATCATTCAGATGATGCAAAGATTGTGAAAATATATTTTGTGGTTCATGAGATATGATTTTTTGAAATATTCAACTTCCGGTTTCAACCGGAAGGAGAGGTCAGATTGGGGTCACGTCTAAAAACGAAAAATCACATAATTCAAGATCATTGAGATGATGCAAACATTGTGAAATATCTTTTGTGGTTCATGAAATATGATTTTTTGAAATATTAAACTTTGATTTAGCGTAATTCGACACCTGATGATGTCACCATGACGTCACAGCGAACAGTTTCGTCAGCTTTTTGTGTTCTGTTCATGTGTTAAGTTTGAAGGCTGTATATGCTTAGCAAGGATGCCTTTGATGCCGGACAATCGCCACTGAGAAAAAGAAGGAAAAAAACAGTACAAAAACAATAGGTGTTCGCGCTGTCGCTCGAACACCTAATTAATCAATACGCCAATTAAATAGAAAAAAATATATATATAATACATAATTAAGAAATTAATATATTTAGTGTAAACGAACTCAACAAATATTCACAGCACAATTTGCCTCTGTCCCCCCAATAGACAGATTAGATGTAGCTGCTCAGTCAACAGAAAGAATCCCACTTTTGCATCGTTTCTGGGAAGAAATAAATAAGTATATATATATATATATATATATATATATATATATATATATATATATATATATATATATATATATATATATATATATATATACATAAATATATATACATAAATATATATACAATTAAATGTACTTATAAATGACTAATTAAATATTCCAAAAATATAGCCGATATCAAATACATTATCGCCCTTTTTTAATTAAAATATTGCAGATGTTTGTTTAAGGCAAGTGTTATGTGATAAATTGTCTCCAAATTTCTTGTCATATTACATGTTAATTTACAGCACCGTGAAGAACTAAAGAAGTTCTAAATCACAGCGGCGCCACACATTTTCCAAGGACAGTACCATTAATATGAAAATGGGGGTATAATGGGCTACATCATGAGGGGGTCAGCTGAGAATTTCTGAAACATAAAAGGAATGCGGTCTACATGTACATTTGGACAATAAGTAGAACAGTTAATGATTGTAGATATAATAATTTTTATTTTGTAATAATTTTATTCATAAACCGCTTGATTCTGCTAGTTGCTGTTCAACAATATCAGGAAATGCACTGTACTCATGTTCATTCAAGACAAGGTCAGATGGAATTTTCTTTTGTGGTGGATGAGACATGGAATCAGCACGGAATGGTGTTTTCTGAGGCAGGGCTCTCTTTCGTTGTTTTTCCTGCTTATAGGTTGGATGTGATGGAAACACTGTCTGAACTGCTTGCTCAAGTAGCTTATGATGGCTCCCTTTGTGGTCATCTCTTGGATAAATTCCTACATGAGTAATAAACAAATGAAATATTTTTCTGTTATTATACACCAAGTTATCAAAATCTATGGCTAAATATTTCATTTTCTGCCATACTGGTAAGGCTAAAGTGTGATGTAAGAGATGGAACAATTTTTTTTACAGCCCCTTGAATACACTATTGGTCCGTGCTGTATGGGTGTTAAGTTGATGATAGGAAACTTCTCTTGAAATATTTCTACCTGATGTATTTATATTGGTTTTTGAGAAATTAGTAAAAACAAATTATTAAATCTACAAAAATTAATTCATGTCTCAACGAAGAAAAAATTGTACAAACAGAATTAGTGCAAAAATTACCGATGTACACATACTTTTATTATTTTCTCATATATTGCAATAAAATGAGTTAAAACTTTCACAGGTTGGTTATCATACTGATTCTCTTTATAAATGTATGAAACTATTTACATCTCAGGCGTAAATCCCAGGTAGGCTAATGGTCCATAGGGTCACCCCCATGCCGTAAAAATAGTAATAAACAAATAATTTATCAACAAACAAGCCAAAAAAAGGGGGGATTTAAAAATATTGTTTGTTTGTTTGTTTGTCCGTTTGGGTGTCAAAAATTAGTTGTGGGATTATGATTGGTTGTGCACTGCAGTACTTTTTACGTTAGGCCAAAACAATTGTTGTGTTTCCTATTACACTGAAAAAAGAAATTAGGGTGGTTAGGTGGGTAAAATAGGTTTTATTTTGCTCTAAATCTTTTTAGCCAAAAATATTAGGGTGGGATGACGGTAAATTTTTTATTATTTTTTTTGCGCACTCATTTGTAACAGGTAATAAGTGACAATGTCAGATTTAATACTGTATATGTTAATACTACCTATCAGCACTGTATATTCACTGGTTGAGTGGTTTAAGAATATCTGAATTTAGAAAGCAGATGGTTGTGAGTACAAATACACAAGACCATGGCCACTTTTTTTCCAAAGGTTTCCGTTAACACCCATTTATTGTTTACCGACATGTCAAGCAAACCAAACATGACATTTACACTCGGTATGACTACAAGGCCGAGCGGTCTAGCTTACCGCACTCAAGTTCTGGTGTTAGCAGCAGAATGTGGGTTCGAATCCCGGCCGTGACACTTGTGTCCTTGAGCAAGACACTTAACCATAATTGCTTCTCTCCAGCCAGGGGTTAAATGGGTACCTGTGAGGGCAGAGTTGGTTGATTAGCCCTATATGCGCTGTAATGGCAACAATTGAGCTGTATACTCCCCAGGGAGCTGAGATGGTTTCAGGAATGATTTATGAGCCTTATGAGCAGGGGTAATAATATAATGCGCCTTGAGTACCACTCAGTTGGTGGATACGTGCGCTATATAAGTCCACACATTATTATTATTATTATTAATATGTTACTGTTGTGTTTCATTACTTTGTCTTCTATAAATATGGAGAAATAAATAAAATAAAATGCATATTTTCAGTTGTGTCTAATACAGCCAGGAAAAAAACGAGATAAATTAAATTGCACTTCAGAATAAACTTTTTTCTTCTGTTTATGAACAATGGTAGTACCTAAAAACCTGTAAAAAAGTAACTATAAATATAAATAAATAAATGTTTGTAGATATCATGCATCCTACTTTTTCTTTAAATGTTTTGGTCAGATGATCACCGTAATTTGTAATTTAGATTTTGTCCTTGCTATTTTTATGTGTAAGTTCAGGGTTTCCCCTTACATGTAACTTTTGTTTTTCAGTGTCCAGCAGGACCAGTAGGCTTGAATTGTGACTGGTCCGTCAGGTTTTTAACTGGTCCATCATATACAGCATGTGCACGCAGTATTCAATCAGTTTCATATACAAATTATGTTTCGGACAAGTCAGACATCAGAGTTACTCTAATTATAGTTAATGCCCCTTTCCCACTTACACGATTTTTGCTACGGTAGAGCACAATTTTTCAATTATTTACAATCGCAACGGCGTCGTGGTCATGTTCGTGGTCATTCGTGGTCCACCGTAGCGCACCGTAGTAGATCTTGATGGCACCGTGGAGTAGCACGATTTTTTTGGAATGTTCAAAAAAATCTTGCTCTACCGTAAAGTTATATATAAGAACTAGAGGGCGCAGTCGCTATGTCGTATACGGAGCCGTGCCACTGTGGAGACATGGCCGCCATTTTCAAAGTGGGCAAAATGAATGAGAAATGCCCGGATGTGCCCACTAAACAGCGCGTTATGCTATGCCTATATGGTCTCTGAAAAACGGGCGGCCGTTTCAAGTTGATTTTTATGAATTATTTCGTTTGTTTTGACCTGAATGAAAGATATAGTCAGTAACATTATTTGTCATTGATTAATTTTCCGAATAAAATGGTAGAAAATGCATTTTAAAATTATAATTCTCGTCGCCCAATTATCCCTGGTGTGTAATACATGGCCTACACTCTGGTTAAAACACTTTGTCCGCGCTACTGTCGCTCACTATCCAACAAACATAGTAAAACCTATTTCCTGATTGTAAGTTGCAAATTACACCAAACATTGAGACACAGAGATCATTTGACATCTTCATCGAAATAAATATTCTTATTTATATTCAACAAATTTTGATAAAACAATAATTGTAGCAGGCCTGCCCTTCACTACCTGTAAAAAATCTTTACCACAACGAATAAACATGTTATAAATTCGTAAATCAATAAATAAAAAAAATAAAAAATATACATTGACAAAAGTAAAGAAGAGATTTGTAAAATACTGAAAAATCACAGGCCTGTAAAAAAAACTTGTTGAAATAGTTTTTAAATATAACTAGAGCTTAATTGTTTCTTAGAACAAACACACGGTGTTCGAGTCAACTTCCGGTTCAATCAAATTATCAACGATGATATCAATATCATATTTTGCAAAGGTGTATCATCTTTTATAATAACTATATCAATTTCATATTCAAAAGACATATCAATTTTGCGTTAGAATGTGTTGAATTTGAACTTCCCGTTTGGACAGGAAGTAAAGGTCAGATCAGGTGATTTGAAGGTCATATATGACCTCATGATTATGAAAAAACAACATTAGTACCTGCTTTGGTTAAATTTCTGATATTGGAAAATAGTCCCTTTTTTAAAACTGCCGCTGGGGGCGCTCTAAACTTTCATGAAAACGTTTTCTTATTGGTCGAACGAGAACACATACCTTGTCATACAACCATATGCCTCGTGCGTGTGAAGTGCTCCTCGCCTCAAAATTATCATGACGCTCTGATCATTCTCATACAGTTTTGAGCCAAGTCCAATAAATTAACTCAGTCTTGCGGTTTCTTTCTTAATTACACATTCTTTGATTGGCTTATTATCAATAACTGTTTTTTTACTCATTCTTGAAAGCTATTCGTTTCAGTTTGTCAACATGATATTTGCACCGTGCATGAGCTGTTGAGGGCACATGTTGTGAGACCACTGTGGGTGAAAGGGCAGCAATAGTGTGTCGCGTTTGGCACATTTTGCAGTTGAGGTGCATACGCGTGGAATATCTCCAGCGATCACTGGCTGGTAGAAGAACACGCGCACTTAGTACCATAACATAGGCTATACACATGAAGTGTACGCACAACGCGCACACGATGCCAAAGTAGTTATCATTAGGACACTGGGTGTAAATTCACCGTTAGAGGGCTATGATGTACACTGAGTGAATAGATATAAAGGGCTGATTCATTAATTTAGTTCTTACATGTAAATATATAACTATTGTGTACATAACTGAGATGTCATTTTACTATTATTATTGGGATTATATATTTATTTGTTGATGTCTACAGAGAATGATGGAAGTAGCTGCACCACATCCAATGATCCTATAAATTGTGACATCTGCAGCGGTCCGAACAACACTGACAACAATACTGGTCCACCGTGCACATGCGATTCTGGTTGGCGAGGTGATTCCTGTGAGATTGGTGAGTTTATGGAAGGTGTAACATTATCTCAGATATGATCAAATCTAATATTGTTTTCAATCTGTAATTCTGAAATAATGACATCTGACATTTGTCCCTGAGTTTTTGAATTTAATGATTTTTTTAAATGTCTACAGAGAATGATGGAAGTAGCTGCACCACATCCAATGATCCTATAAATTGTGACATCTGCAGCGGTCCGAACAACACTGACAACAATACTGGTCCACCGTGCACATGCGATTCTGGTTGGCGAGGTGATTCCTGTGAGATTGGTGAGTTAATGAAAGGTGTAACATTATCTTAGATATGATCAAATCTAATATTGTTTTCAATTTATAATTGTGAAATAATGACATCTGGTATTTGTCTCTCATTTTTTGAATTTAATGATTTTTTTTTATGTCTACAGAGAATGATGGAAGTAGCTGCACCACATCCAATGATCCTGTAAATTGTGACATCTGCAGCGGTCCGAACAACACTGACAACAATACTGGTCCACCGTGCACATGCGATTCTGGTTGGCGAGGTGATTCCTGTGAGATTGGTGAGTTAATGGAAGGTGTAACGTGGTGTCAGATACGAACAAATGCAATATTGTTTTCAATCTATAATTCTGAAATAATGACATCTGGTATTTGTCTCTCATTTTTTAATTTAATGAATTTTTTATTCTTCATGTCTACAGAGAATGATGGAAGTAGCTGCAACACATCCAATGATCCTATAAATTGTGACATCTGCAGCGGTCCGAACAACACTGACAACAATACTGGTCCACCGTGCACATGCGATTCTGGTTGGCGAGGTGATTCCTGTGAGATTGGTGAGTGTAACATGGTGCCAGATGTGAACAAATCTAATATTGTTGTTAATATTTCCATGTCATGAAATTGTTGTTTCTTGGATGTTCTCAGTTGTATAGATTTAAGAGAAAGTATAGATACTATCCATATATACATTGTAAACACAGTTGCAAGTCATTTTCTTATTAGTTATTAATATATATAATGTACATATCTATTACTCAGATATCGATGAGTGTACTTCTAATCCATGTATGAATGGGAAGCAACTTGTAGTATGGCGTGATAGCTTTTAATTGTACTTGTGCTTCTGGCCATACCGAGAAATATGTGTGAGACAGGTAGGTCCTAATATTATTAGCCCTGATAGGACCCTTTCTACAGTGCAAAGTACACTTCCGATAGAGTCTCAACTGCTCTTCCTGTTCGTACCCGTAAAGTTTGCTGAATTTTCTCCTCATTTTTGCATTGATTCGTTGGCTGAATTAAGGAAGCAGAGCATTCGTCAACTT
The DNA here is from genome assembly GCA_029582265.1 of Zoroaster sp. YZ-2022. Taxonomy (NCBI): domain Eukaryota; kingdom Metazoa; phylum Echinodermata; class Asteroidea; order Forcipulatida; family Zoroasteridae; genus Zoroaster; species Zoroaster sp. YZ-2022. The sequence continues at coordinate 30,781,096 of CM055823.1, forward strand.
AACTGGCCTCTTAGGAGAAATGATTTTGCTAAAAGATGTCAAAAAGAGGAGGATTCCTCGACATTTCTGCAAAGCAACGGCCAATCTGTGTCGAACTTTTCATGCCGTTCATCGAGCATGATTTTGGCACCTTTTGTAATTAAAGTTCAGAACATCGATAGTGCGGTGGTGAACATCAATAATTGCGCAAGTAAGACAGGACTTTACTCACAGTGCGGGCGATTTAAATAGCCGTGTTCTATCCGATAATTCGATGTTCTGACCCCAAGAAAATTGCTCATGGGCATTATTCTCAGCATGAACAGCGCATGAAAGAGTTTAAAGGTAATAACACCAGATTGGCCGTTGCTCACCTGAGAAATGTCGGGAAACTCCTCCTTTTTAAGGTCTTTAACAAAAAATCGTTTTCTCCAAGAGGTCAAGTACAGAATTTACAGTGCCTGCATTTTATGAATTGTCAACCAATGAAGTCCGGAGGTAATAAAGGGAGAAAATTCGATGCAAACTTTCCAGGTATGGTCGAACGGGGAAAAACTTGGTCAGGAACCATAGAGTTATATATAAGAACTAGAGGGCGCAGTTTATGTCGCGCATAACCGGACCCGTGCCACTGTGGAGACGCATATGCCCATTTTCAAAGTGGGCAAATGAATGAGAAATGCCCGGATGTGCCCACTAAACAGCGCGTTATGCTATGCCTGTATGGTACTCTGGAAAAAAGGGCGTATACGTTTCAAGTTGATTTTATGAATTATTTCGTTTGTTTTGACCTGAATG
>CM055823.1:30782372-30831586 GCA_029582265.1 Zoroaster sp. YZ-2022
AATTTTAAAAACATGACCCCAATTTGACCTTACTTCCTGTCCAAACCGGAAGTCAAAGTTTAACATTTAAAAAAAATCATATCTCAACAACCACAAGAGATAAAATTCACAATTCTTTCACCATTGTACAGATCGTTAATTGTCAAAAAATATTTTAAAAAAGGTGACCCCAATTTGACCTTTACTTCCTGTCCAAACCGGAAGTCAAAGTTTAATATTTAACAAAAATCATATCTCAACAACCACAAGAGATAAATTCACAATTCTTTCACCATTGTACAGATCGTTAATTGTCAAAAAATATTTTCAAAAAGGTGACCCCAATTTGACCTTTACTTCCTGTCCAAACCGGAAGTCAAAGTTAAATATTTAAAAAAATCATATCTCAACAACCACAAGAGGTAAAGTCAAAATTTTTGTACCATTGTACAGATCGTTAAGTGTCAAAAAATATTTACAAACAGGTGACCCCAATTTGACCTTACTTCCTGTCCAAACCGGAAGTCAAAGTGTAATATTTAAAAAAATCATATCTCAACAACCACAAGAGGTAAAGTCACAATTTTTGTACCATTGTACAGATCGTTAACTGTCAAAAAATATTTGCAAAAAGGTGACCCCAATTTGACCTTACTTCCTGTCCAAACCGGAAGTCAAACTTTAATATTAAAAACAAAATCTTCCACAAGAGGTAAATTCACAATATTTGCACCATTGTATCATATCTCAACAACCACAAGAGGTACATTTTTGTACCATTGTACAGATCGTTAATTGTCAAAACAATTTTACACAAAGTTGACTCCAATTTGACCTTTACTTCCTGTCTAAACCGGAAGTCAAAGTTTAATATTTAAAACAAAATCTTCCACAAGAGGTAAATTCACAATATTTGCACCATTGTACAGATCGTTATTTGTCAAAACAATTTTACACAAAGGTGACCCCAATTTGACCTTTACTTCCTCCCGAACACCTAGAGTTTGTGTAAACAAACTCGAATCTCTAGTTTTATTTATTTTTTTTATTTTTTTTACTTATTCTTCTCCCAATAGGTTTCCGGTAACAAACACATACTTGCAAACTTCACATGAACTTGAAACTTGGCATGTACTTAGAACTTAACAAGTAGATGAAACACGAGTTGTGAGTGACCCCAATTTGACCTTACTTCCTGTCCAAACCGGAAGTCAAAATTTAATATTTAAAAAATCATATCTCAACAACCACAAGAGGTAAATTGACATTTTTGCACCATTGTATAGATTGTTAATTGTCGAAAAATATTTACACAAAGGTGACCCCAATTTGACATTACTTCCTGTCCAAACCGGAAGTCAAATTTTAATATTAAAAAAAATCATATCTCAACAACCACAAGAGGTAAATTCACAATTTTTGTACCATTGCACAGATCGCTAATTGTCAAAAAATATTTACAAATAGATGACCCCAATTTGACCTTTACTTCCTGTCTAAACCGGAAGTCAAAGTTTAATATTTAAAACAAAATCTTCCACAAGAGCTAAAATTCACAATCTTTGCAGCATTGTACAGATCGTTATTTGCCAAAACAATTTTACAAAAAGGTGACCCAATTTGACCTTTACTTCCTGTCTAAACCGGAAGTCAAAGTTTAATATTTAAAACAAAATCTTCCACAAGAGGTAAATTCACAATCTTTGCACCTTTGTACAGATCGTTATTTGTCAAAACAATTTTACAAAAAGGTGACCCCAATTTGACCTTACTTCCTGTCCAAACCGGAAGTCAAAGTTTAATATTATAAAAAATCATATCTCAACAACCACAAGACGTAAATTCACAATTTGTGTACCACTATACAGATCGTTAATTGTCAAAAAATATTTACAAAAAGGTGACCCCCAATTTGACCTTATTTCCTGTACAAACCGGAAGTCAAAGTTTAATATTTAAAAAAAATCATATCTCAACAACCACAAGAGATAAATTCACAATTTCTGCACCATTGTACAGATCGTTAATTGTCAAAAAATAGTTACAAAAAGGTGACCCCAATTTGACCTTACTTCCTGTCCAAACCGGAAGTCACAGTTTAATATTTAAAAAAATCATATCTCAACAACCACAAGAGGTTAAATTAAAAATTCTTGCACCATTGTACTGATCGTTAATTGTCAAAAAATATTTACAAAAAGGTAACCCCAATTTGACCTTTACAACTCCCGACACCTAGAGGTTTTTTTTTTAGGTGTTCGAGCGCGTAGCGCGAACACCTATTGTTTTTGTACTGTTTTTTTTTTTTTTTTTTACATCTCCCTCTCAGTGGCGCTTGTCCGGCAACAAAGGCATCCTTGCTGAGTATTTACAGCCTTCAAACTTAACACATAAACTGAACATATCAAGCAGACGAAACCGTTTGCTGTGACGTCATGATTACGTCATCAGGTGTCGAATTACGCTAAATCAAAAATATTTTCACAATCTTTGCATCAACTGAAAGATCTTGAATTATGTGATATTTCGTTTTTCGACGTGACTCCAATTTGACCTCTCCTTCCGGTCGAAACCGGAAGTTGAAAATTTCAAAATTTCAAAAAATCATATCTCATGAACCATAGAAGATATTTTCACAATCTTTTTATCATCTTAAATATCTTGAACTATGTCACATTTCGTTTTCAGACGTGACCCCAATCTGGCATTTCCTTCCGGTCGAAACCGGAAGGTTAAGTGAAACAATAATATGCTGAATTACTATTCCCTGTATGTACAAATAGCCTATATCGCCCGTGTACAGAATACGTACACACAGCAATATACGGAGTTTAATATAGGCCTACAACGTAAAGGCCTTGTCACACGGGGTAATTTTCGGGCAATTTTCAGGCAATAAAAGTTGCTGGCAATGAGATTGCTCGGAGATTGCCCTGTGTGGCATTTCACGCAATCCAGTGGCAATGAGTAGACTGGCTTTCTACTACTTTGAGGCAATCTGTCGAGGCAATCTCCAATCACATTGCGTATCAGTGATCACGTGACATTTTATCACTAGCAAAACGTCTTCGGCAACGGCCATTTAATTCTCGGTTACATGAAAAATACTGTGGAATTTTGCCGTTCTTTTTAACTCCAAAGCAAAATAAAATGGTTTACCAAGAAAGAGAAAAATATAATTGCATTATACTCAGACTCCAATAAAACAAGAAAGACGCAGGTTGTATGAATTTATGCCACAGTCAGAACAACTGTGTTTATTTTGTGCCGGATACCATTTGTTTGGGCAAACCGGTCACTAAGCACAAAAACGGCGGGTACACCAGACCCAAAAAAGCGGGTACACCAGACCCTTAAAAGCGGGTACACCAGACCCTTACAACAGCGGGTACACCAGACCCTTAAGTTTTGGGAGTTCTAATTTTTGGGACTAAACAGTTACATTTGTAATTTAAAAAAATTGCTATAAATTAAAACAGTGATCATTTAATGAGAGTATATAGCAATGTTTTTGGAATCTAAATCAGTTCCGCTAGAAGGCGCTATTTAAATCAGACTGATTCTCTTGCACGCCATTGTATCAACCTCCTACCTAGGGTCTAGCTCAATCGTACCACTAGACCCTGGTAGGCTGGAATACTGTGAATGTTATTGGTCTAGCTCCACGAACCCCAATTTACACTATCAAAAAAATCATCCATTCAGACTATGAGTTTAAAAACATTTTTTTGAATATTTACAGGAAAGAACAAGCGGACAATTGGCTACAATGATCATGACAAACTAGGTAAGTTTTAAGTTTTTCCTTATTATGAGTTCTACTGGCTGGATAGTGGGCACCTAAGCCATTTGTGCATAAGAAATTCACTATCGCATATACCACTCGCAGTGCACGTACAATGAATGAGAAGACTGATTGTAGTTCCCCCATGTTATCATTGCAATGCAATGTATGGTTTACGAGAGTAGCAACATGGCATCCATTGGCTTCGTAGCATGTAAGCGTGTGACCTTTGGTTTTTAGGGGAGGAATACTATTTAAAAAAGAATGATGGGGGTGCTTAGCCCAAATACTGGACTCCGTCTCTGTACAAACTGAAACGTAGTACACGAAGATGAAAGTCCAACCTGGGCGCGCTGGAGGGCGCTGTACCTGCTTTAGCGTATATGTTTCTCATATACTCACCAAACATCACATTAATCTTATTAAGTATTTTTGTTTTAATGTTGTAGGTTTGTTGCACATCAACAACGAGGGGTACTACCACAGTATCAACGTAACCACCAGCCATCCTTTTATTTGCAAGAAGGGAAGTCGTTGTTAAAATGGCTCATCAACTCCACCTCGCACCAATAAATTGGTGTAACAGTTTAGTATGATATCGACATCGATCATGATTTTTCGAAATATTTTGTCTGAAGCAAATTTTAAAAACATTGTTCTTAGTATTGAATGTGTAAACGAAATATTGTGATGTGTTTGGACATTCAAATTAAGTAGTGAATTTACAGTCTGAATTAGATTTTATTTCTATAAAATGTGATTGAAATTCTGATTAATGTCTATATTTGCATTTTTTGTTTGGTTATATTTATGTGGTAATTATAAAGGGAAGGTGATAACAAACATAGATGATTACAATTTTTACATAAATCGTACTTGGTGCAATTAATTATTACGTCTGACGTGCTGTCATCTTAGAGTATACAAGAAATTCAAACAGTTGCCGTTTGGCAACCTTTTGAAAACCCTTAACCACAGTTTCACATAAAACTTTGTTAAATTATGATTTTATCAAGACAGAGTAGGATTTGAAGCTTTGCATCATTAAGAGTAAAGGTTTGCGGTACTCTAGCACCATGTAAACAATCTCTTAGGAGTTGTAATAATGGCTGGTGTGAGAAACTGCCTGAGGAAGGAGCTATCATAAAGGTTATTATTATTATTATTATTATTATTATTATTATTATTATTATTATTATTTCGCGTTAGCACAACATGAAAAGAAAGATCTTGTTTTCCTTTCTGCCGGTTACACCTCGAGTCAAGCTACGTCCCGTAGCCTTAGATCTCGAGTGTTTTTCGCAGAATCCTTGCTGTCCCTAAGAGCGCCGCCTTCTGTAGTAATTCTACTCTAACAGATGTTCCTATCTCCTTGAGATGTTTCTCCAACGCCTTCGGGATTGTACCCAGTGCTCCCACTACAACAGGAATAACCTTTACCTTGACTTGCCACAGCTTGCGAAGTTCTCTCGCTAAATCCTGATATTTCTGTACCTTCTCCTTCTCCTTCGAAGCTACTCTACTATCACCCGGCACAGCTATATCAATAAGATGACACATCTTTGCATGCTTATCCAAGACAACAACATCCGGCCGTCTATGTTCTATAACATGATCTGTCTGGATGTTGAAGTCCCAGAGAATCTTGACATGATCCGTTTCTTCAACCTTTTCCGGCACATGGTCGTACCACTTCGATTGCACCTTGACACCGTACTTCTTACACAGATCCCAATGGATCACCTTGGCCAACTTGTCGTGTCTGCCTTTATACTTTAAACACTCCGTACATGAATACAATCCTGTATAATCCAACTTTGGTGTTTTCTGCGAGCTGCAGCAACCGGATCATCTGACCCCTTTAATCAACTTCTGTACAAAATTTATTTCACAATCCAATGTAAACCACTTGAACATGACATTGTGAAAACTATAATTACTTCTTTTCACTCAGTGGACGATCTTATGAAAATTGCCACTCTGGTTTTTATTAATATAATAACTTATGGTATTATGGTAATGACCTTAAATTAAAGTCATCATCTGTTTCTCTTAACATTTATAGAGGTACACCCTACTCATTGCTGTGTTGACTGCCAGATACGAAAACCACTTAAAACCAATTTGGAAAAAATGGAAACGTACACCTGATCTATGCAAGCCAACCCTTTCAGGCTCAAGTTAGCAATGTCATGACCTCCATACAAAGTGCATTTAATTAATGTAATTTACCAAACCCTTAATTAATATAATTGCTATCATATTACATCTTGATGTTTTAAAATGTATGTTGTAGCTGCTGCTAGCAAGCGTGAAGTGACGCACTATACACTTACATCTTGTAAACCCCACCTATGCAAATTTCCCACTGACCCACTGGAACCATGTACCTATTACATAACCAGTATAAAGTAGATTTCTTCTAATTCGCTTGGTACTCAACCGAAAAATCAACATTTATACTTTAAACACTCCGTACATGAATACAATCCTGTATAATCCAACTTTGTGTTTTCTGCGAGCTGCAGCAACCGGAATGACAACAAAGAACGGGCCGATGAACTAAATACCCAAAGATTTAGAAACAGACATTAGACTGGTAAAGCTATCTTGGACATAGGTATCCTTCGCCGTTTCTGTCTTCCATCGCCCATGGCGCTTAAACAGCCTATCTGGCACTCCGGAATTAGCAGCCGCTGTGGCTCCTCCTGCTCTAGACTGTGCAGGGCAAATTTGATACATCTTCAACTATGGGAGAAAGCGCATCCATGATTAGCTCTCTAACCCGAGAGTATGACATAGGGTTATTACTTTTCCTGAGGAAATAACCTGTATTCCCTTTGGTTAAATTCCTGAAAATATAAAGATCACTATCTGTAGGGGAGATGTTTGCTAACTTTAGATATAATTCTAACATAGCTACTGGGCATGTTGATAATTTTGATCTAGCTATTATAACAGCGTCTCCCTGTCTGTAAACATCCGTCTTACTTGACTGGATAGAGATGGATAAATGAATGTTACTGAACGCCAAATCGCCCATTTTGATTTTGGCTAATTCATTGAAACGTAAAATCCAGCAAAAGAAATAAGAGCCATAGCCAATGTTCTAATATTCAATAAGTTTTGAACCGTATTATCTTTACCATATCTCTGCACCAAATCTGAAAGAATTTCTGGTGTAATCGGCTCTTTTCTTTTCTTTGGTTTGGATAGAGTCCTTTTTAACCCTTCAGCAGTGTGTATTACTAAAGAATTTTTAGTGGGATCTTTAAAATCTGCCATCCGATGAGCCCAAGAAATAGCAGCTAGCGAGCTTATAATGGGCGATGGTGAATTTGCAGAATTACCTAGATGAATTAAGTACAACGCAATAATATATGAATCTGCCGGAAGAGGGGATTTCCCATGGGAATGTGCCCACAGTTGCCATCTTGTGAAATACGAGCTATACTGCGAAACCGTTGATGCTGCCCTCGATTTGATGATTGTTGGTGGAAGCTGTTTTGCGAGGTCCTTCAACTCCTGATTGTGTTCTGTATCCGCAAATCGCTCTGTCCAAATTCCACTGTTGAAGATTAGCTTTATAAAATAAATAATCATAAGAATATAACTGTTAGCCTTTAGATTGCAAATTATTTTTTTACTTTTCTTCAATGAAAATACGTACCGGTATACCACAACAATGCCCGATTCTGTGAGCAAATTGATTGTAGTCTTAAGAAATTTAAAACAACAAAAGCCCACCACTTCCCTGCCACTTTCTTCTGACTGTATAAACCTTCGTACCTGGTATTACACACTTTAAGAACACTCTCCACTCTGGAGACTTCACCACTATTAGTGTCTGGGCTTCAAAATTACCCTTATTCGCTCGGCTAAACACATAGTTCCTTCTAGAACCATAGAATCTCACTGCTAAAATAGTACTATGAGAGATATTCTCAACAAACTTTGAGTTATTACCGCGGCCTTCTATTATCAACGGGAATGGGCTTGCAAATTGGAGTATGTCAGAAATTTCTGGTCTAGGTGAAAAACCATCTGGGAACAAGATAACCCAAAACGGAGCAGATTGCCATGCTGTACAGATCAAAGTACTCTCGCCTTTGCAGTCCAAAATATGAAAAATGACTCGGGAAATTAAATGGATGGGAGGAACCACCCAATTGATGTCCTTGGCCCAATTTAACGTAAAGGCATCAATTGCCTCGGAACCTGGATTCCAAAATCTAGAGTTGAACCTGACTAGTTTTGCGTTATAATAACTTGCAAAACGATCAACTGTGTAAGGACCCCAATGTTTGTGGAGCATTGTGAAAATTTCATTTGAACATTGCCAATCGTCCGCATCGACGATTTTACTGAGAAAGTCAGCTCTTCCATTTGATGACCTAGGAATCCATTCCATCTCAAGGAATATTCCATGTCGTATACACGTACGACAAATATTGAGAGCCACAACCTGCAAATCTAGTTTCATGCTACCATGAGCCACAACCTTAACAACGGCTTGGTTGTCAGTGAACCACTTCACTCTGCTGTGTTGCAAATTATGAATCTGTGAAATTAGAACTAATTCAACTGCTTTAAGTTCTCTCCAAGTCGAACTGCGACTTGTCTCATTTTCTGCCCACTGCCCGTGACTAATTGCATCATCTAAATCTACTACATATCCTGCAAAACCATGGGCACTCGCATCTGAATAAACAATTTTGGAGCAACTAGCTACATAATTGATGGGATTTGCTTTTAATTGATCTATATTATTCAACCAAAATTGTAATTCTTCCTGTGCACGTGGTAAAAGCAGTACACTTGAATTCCAAGACTTTTTTGATTCAATGGCACCATGCATGGACTTGGTCATTATCCTACTCATGGACCCAACTGCTAAATAAGTTGAAATGATCTCCCCAGTCACACTAGCTAATTGTCTAACATTAACTGCGTTGAAACGCTTCGTGTTTTTGCTGTGGGGATGAGTTTCTGTCGCAGACACAATTTTTTTTTTTGAATCGATTCTTGAATATGAGTAACCTTTCTTCCTGGTAACTGTAATAAACCTTCTGTAAGGTTAATAACAAATCCCAACCATTCCGTCTCTGAGACCGGATTCCATGTACTTTTCTGTACATTCGGTACAAAACCTGCTTCTATTAAGTCCAGTTTGACTTCAGCACTGTGCTTGCAAGCTTTCTGAAAGCTATCCTCATAACCCAACCCGTCGTCTAGGAACACTACTATGCTTTTTCCTTCACTGCGCCATTTTTGCACAACAGGTCTTACTACTTTGGTGAAAACATAAGGAGCGGTGGATAAACCAAAAGGAAGTACCTTGAACTTAAAGAAAGTTAACACACCCTTGAACATCCAACAGAAACCCAAGTATTGTTGATGTTCGGGAAGTATACTTATATGGTGGTAGCCCGATTTCAAATCAAACTGAAACATGAATCCATGAGGTCGAAGAAACAAAAGAGCTGTACGTAAATCTTCGTACTTAACCGGTTGTTTCCAAAGAAACTTATTGACATTCCTCAAATCTAGAATCAATCGTCTCTTGCCCGTTTTGTGAACTGAAACAGACAAAGGATTGACAATGAAAGGTTGTTGATTGCACAATGTCACGCAACCTGATTCAATTAAATCTGAAATTGCATTCGTAACGAAATTACTGTGACTGGATGTAGAAGCATTATTAATTCTACTTCTTGCAATACCTGCTCTTTCTGGCATCAAGGGTGTTTGTGGAGGGGTTTCATAAAAGGGAAGAGCATAACCGTACTCTATAACATCAAGAACAAACGAACTGGTGTGAAAAGTGCGCCAAAAGTTATTTTATGCGAAAACAAACGCCCAGCAACTTTGATTTTGCTAGAGGTTGAATTTTCCTCGTACTCAAAATAGGTTTCTGTAAATCCTTCGTCAATAACATTATATGGATTAGATAATATTGACTCAACTTTGCTCACTGTCTGCTGAATGTCATCCTTCTGCAATTTAGGCATTGGTTCCTTTGGCCGTGTAGCTTTGGTCCTGTCTTTTTCCGATGTTGGGGCATGCCTTCCGCCAGTGTCCTTGACTTCCGCAGGCGTAGCAGATGTCACGAGCGGCGGGATATCGATGGGCTCGAAAAGAGTGATATTGACCAACAGTAGTGCTAGTAGAGGGAATAGGGCATCTAGTACACTAGCTTGTCTTTGAGAGAATTGAGCTAACAAGTCTTGAATGTCCTCTTTGGTAGCTGGAGTAGACATGATATATCTATCACGTACAAACGTATATGTAGAATAGATAGAGGACAAACTTTTAAAATGTATGTTGTAGCTGCTGCTAGCAAGCGTGAAGTGACGCACTATACACTTACATCTCGTAAACCCCACCTATGCAAATTTCCCACTGACCCACTGAACCATGTACTACTATTACATAACCAGTATAAAGTAGATTTCTTCTAATTCGCTTGGTACTCAACCGAAAAAATCAACATTTGTACTCTGTCTGAGCATGCACTCTGCATTCGCTGACAATGTGAAATACAGTCTCCTCCGCCGCATTGCACATTCTGCACATAGCAGAGACATCTGACTTCTCGATCCTTGCCTTCATCACATTCGTCGGCAGAGACTGGTCTTGCGCTGCAGTAATCAGACCCTCAGTTTCTTTCTTTAGTTCTCCTCTCCTCAACCATTCCCAAGTCTTGCTACTTGCCACTTCTTCTGTACATCTCAGGAATCGGCCGTGAAGTGGTTTTTCCTGCCAATCTCGTGTTCTTCTCTTCTTTGATTCTTATACTCCTTTGGACCTAATTCGTCTGCCTTCATGTATTTCTGCGCAACCTTCAACAACTTTTCCCGAGTACTTCTTACATGACACTGCAAGCTCCTTCTCTCGATGTTAACGCTGTCTGATACACTAAGTAACCTCTTCCGCCCTCTGACCTTGGTAGATAGAGTCTGCTGACATTCGACCGTGGATGTAACATACCGTACATCGTCATTACTTTCCTCGTTTTCCTGTCAGCAACATCTAGATCTGCCTTAGTCCACTCGACAATTCCCGCACTGTATCTCATTAGTGACACAGCCCAAGTGTTGATCGCCTTTATCATATTCAGCTTGGACTTCAAACACTTCTTCACTCGTCTTATATACTCTTTCTTAAGTCTCTTTCGATTCCTCGTGCAGTACATGATCTGCTTCAAGCACTCCAAGATACTTATAACTTTCTTCTTCACCCAACGCCCTCAATTGTGTGCCATCTGGTAAAGTAATTCCATCCGAATGTACCCTTTTACCCCTCTTCATGGTCATCGCAGCACATTTCTCCAGACCAAACTTCATGCCGATGTCATCGCTGAAGATCCGTACAGTCTGCACCAAGGAATCAATCTCTTTCTCGTTCTTCGCAAACAACTTCAGGTCGTCCATGAAGAGAAGATGATTAATCTTGCATCCATCCTTCGTCATCTCGTATCCCGCACTAACCTTCCGCAAAATCATCGTCAAAGGGAACAGCGCCAATTATTATTATTATTATTATTATTATTATTATTATTATTATTATTATTATTATTATTATTATTATTATTATTATTATTATTATTATTATTATTATTATTATTATTATTATTATTATTATTATTATTATTATTATTATTATTATTATTATTAATTATTATTATTATTATTATTATTATTATTATTATTATTATTATTATTATTATTATTATTATTATTATTATTATTATTATTATTATTATTATTATTATTATTATTATTATTATTATTATTATTATTATTATTATTATTATTATTATTATTATTATTATTATTATTATTATTATTATTATTATTATTATTATTATTATTATTATTATTATTATTATTATTATTATTATTATTATTATTATTATTATTATTATTATTATTATTATTATTATTACATTTCTTTACCCAGGGTATGCCCAAACAGTTTAAACTGGTTTCCATTGGGGCCCTGCATACAAATGACTATACACATGTACAAGTACAATACATTACAAATACAATACAATAAAGTAAAAGCATATGGGATTAGTGTATAGCCTAATTGTTGTAGAACTATTACAACTACACGTACAACATCGTTAACAGAATTCGGACATATTTTCTGACATCTAAAAGTATATGTTACTGACTGAACGTTTTACGTAGTTCGGATTTGAATGAGTTTAGAGAAGTCATGGTTCTCAACTGTACATGCAAATTATTCCATATGATTGTACCAGTTACAGCAAAGCTTGAGGCATAACATTCTTTTTTCGCAAAAGGAATCTTCAGTGCCATGTCAGTGGATTGTCTCGTTTCACGATTTTGAATAAGTGGTGAAAACAGATTTGTCATATACAAAGGAGTAATTTTGTTTATACATTTGTAGGCAAGAATAGCCTTTTTATACTCAACTCTTTCCAAAAATGACATCCAATTAAGTCTAGCAAACATATCGGCTGAAGGAGTTAAGAATGCACATTTAAGGATTATCCGCGCAGCTCTTTTCAGACATTTATTAAGAATATTGTCGTGAGATGTGTACCGTCCTCCCCATACAGTACTACAATAATCTAAAGATGGCATAACTAAACTAACAAAAAGAGAGTGGAGGCTGCTATGAGTAACATAGTCGCAGATTCTATTAAGTTAAGTAAAATAATTTCTCAAATTTACGTTTAAAAAATATCAAAATTCTATATTATACTGACTTTGAAGTTCGTGTTTACCGATGATCGAAAATTTGCAATTTTAGTGTTCACAATTTTTCCGTTCGATTTGATTTTGATTTGATTTGATTTATTAAAACTAGTATAAATATCAAAAATATTTATAAAAAGGAGTACAAAATAGTCTACATTTAAAAATATAAATATATGTGATCAAATATTAGTTATTAAGATTACTTACTAAAAGGTTAATACATAAAATGAACAAACACAAGACTATAATATTATTAGAGGCTCCAAACCATCAGACTGAATAAATACTGCAGCACGATAAATAAAAGAATTTCTGAACAGTTGAATTCTGTATTTTGGCAAGATATGGGGATTTCTAAGGTTTCTGCTGGATGTAGTTAAAACAAACGACTCATAAGTGGAGCATGTAATGGGTGGTTTTGGTTATTCTTAATGTTGTTTGTCATTCTTACGAATTCAGTCTTAGCAGAAGTATTCAAGATTTCTCTTAATGAATGGTAATCTACTTTCAGTATATGTGCAGTATATTTAAGAAACTTCATTATTCTATTCTTATTTTTACATGATGTAAAGTGATACCAAACAGGTACAGCATAATGCGGCAGTATGACAGAATTAAATACATTTTCCTTCGCTCCTTTGTTAAAAAATGACGCGATATCAGCTAAACTAGATACGATATAGTACACTTTGCTTAATACCTTTGATATATGACAGTTGAACGTCAGTCTGTCGTCAATGCATACCCCTAAATAGTAAGTTTTCGACGTTTTCTCAACCTCAGACCCCTGTATTTTAACACTTTGTGATTTTGATGACACTATAGGCCTTCATGCTTTATGTTTATGTTTGCAAAGCACATTTCCTTCGACTTTTTGGGATTGCGCAACAAATTCTTTTGATCACATGTTGAAACTATATCATTAACAGATCGTTGATAATTCAATTGGTCACTGACAAAAGAACTTCTGGATACTTCGCATGATATTGCGGTGTCATCAGCATATTTTGTGACCGAGATGTGATCATTAGATTTAATTTCATCAGTGTATATAGTAAACAGTAAAGCAGATAATGGACCCCCCTGAGGCACACCAACTTTTATTTCGGACATATCTGACAACCCCTTCTCCAATTTAACTTGTCGTGACCACCCCTTTAAAAAGTGAGCCATCCAATGTATGAGCCATGGCTCAGTAATATATATCCAGATAAGTCCTTAATTAATTGATTCAGTAGGAAGGTATTGAATGCACTTGAGAAATCCATGAATAGCACCTTTTATATACGTCTTTCCTTGCTATTTAAATGCGACACAATTTCATGGATTATTAACAGCATAGCGTCAGTACATGATACACCTTTTCTGTAAGCAAATTGACGTTTATCCCCAAATTGATCAATACTCTTCATTAACTGTGGCAGCAGAAGCTTTTGCATACTGTTAAATGCGATACTCGCCAAGTCAATTGGTCTAAAATCATTTACATGTTTGGGGTTCTTCACTTTTGGAACAGGGGATGTTAACGCTGTTTTCCACAATCTAGGAATTTCGCTATTTTTTTATGCTTTCCTGAAATAATGATGTATATACGGGGGCTAATTCATTAGAAAAACATTTAAATACCCACCAAGGAATGTTGTCTGATCCACATGCAACACCTCTCTTAACCTTATTGAATTGGCAAGATACTAGATTAACATCTAATTCAGGAAAACCGTCCTTTAATTCACATAATGGGATGTCTTTACTTACAGAGTCATTAAATCGTCCAAAATGTTCAATCAATTCCCTCCCTAGATCTCCATCGATACGCATAGTATTGCCATATTTGTTTGGATCTCTTATAGATTTTACAATATCCCAAAATGTACCTGAGTTTCCTTTAATTTGTCCACAAGTGTTATTTCTTTTATCATGTACATACTTGTTTATTGTTCTCTGTATCTTATTCCGTAGGTTTTTGTTCCCCTCCTCAATGGCCCTCTGTTTATCTTTTTCCAGTTGTTTAATCCTGTTGTCCGGAGGTATTCGTTTCATCATATCTATGGGTGCCAGTCGATTTAATGGTATACATACGTCACTGACAAAGCCTCGCCAATATAACTTGAGACCACCTCCATTAATTCGCTTAAATCATCACAACTTTCTCGGAAGACATTCCAGTCCGTTGTTTCGATCATTTCTTGCACAGTCATAACATTCTCTCTTGATAAGTCCCTTTCCATTTTCCGTTGCGGCTTTTTGTTTTCACGGCGTTTTTCAGTATACTTAGGTATGACTAGAACGCTACTACAGTGATCTGAGGTGGATATCGGGTGCAGTTCTTTGCATAATAACAGTCCCCTTTCACATACACTGCATCTAATATAGAATTTGACTGTGCGTAAGTACAGAAGTTTACGAGATTTTTGAAACTCATTGTTTCAATGATATCAATGTGTTCTCGGTTTATATCTCCAGTTATTATAAAATTTGATCGAGGGTTTTCCTTCTGAAGCTTGGTAATTGTTGATTTCAATTGTTTATCAGCTATTGAAAAGTTAGACGATGGCCTTGTATATAAATTTATAATAGTTATATTTGATATCTCACTTGGAAGGTATCGTGGTCGTGTTCTAACAGCAAGAAGCTCAATATCTGGTGTTGAAATAGTAGAACATACCTTGGGGTAGCATACTGACCGGTTCTTTGCAATATACGTTATAAGACCACCGCCGTTTGCAGAAAACTGCCTATCATGGCGAAACATGAAGTAATTATTCATGTGTAATGCTTCATCTGGCACTCGGTGTTGTGGAATCTAGTCGTTTGGCCACACTTTGTCAGAAGTTTGTAACTTCGTTTCTTGTAACGTAATAAAACACAAGTTGCGTAAGTTGGTAACAGTTTGCTCCAAATGTATAAATTTTCCTTGAATACTATTCACATTAGCTGTCAATCCATACGGAAAGCTAAAATTAGACGGCTGTGTGTTCCTGATTCAAGTTCTGTATCCCTGCCCGTGTACCTCTGTATTGTCGTTGTATTGATTGTTCTTTCAGTTTGCTCATCAACCATGGGTCTACTGTGTCCTGCATATACCCATCCGAATATTGTGCAATGTTTGTGAGCTATAGTATAGGCGTTGATGCCTTACTATGCTTTCGGTATTGGACACAACTATTAAGGACACAACTAGCGTAATAAGCTGAAACTTTCACATTTGAGATGTTTACTGTTTATCTTGATTCTAAGAAAGTAAGACTACTCGTAGAAGCAGTTTTGTCAAAATAATAATTATCTTTTCCCTGTCATCTGAATGTAAAAAATAATAATAAATAAAATTAGCGAAAATTTTAATTCAAGAATTTCAATTGAGTAATATCTTTTAAATTAACAAGTAACTTTTAAATATTATGAATTATCCGTTTTTATAATGTGTTTAGATAATATTTGATTGGTGTATCACGTCACCTATGTTGGGTGCGATTTGGGCGATTGTTGGGCGATTTTTGGGCGCTTGTCCATTCTCAGATCTAGGACGAGATGTACAAGAAAAAGATTGAATGATGTATAGATTTTACAAACACCCCAAGAACGTTTGCGTACTATTCTAATTAATGATGTGATAACAGTGTCATTTGGACAAAGAAACGTCACCCAGTGTTCTCTGAACAATGACAAAAACAATGTTGAAGAGATTTTTGTTTCCCGCGCCAAATATCGCCCAACAATGTAGTTGTGTACTTTTAACTGGTTTGCAGGGGCTACATGTCATTTAACCTGAAAACATTCTGCTAAACCTTTTATCCAAGTTGATATCACTTTGCTATACACGTTCAGTGCCATTTTGTGAGTGTTTTTCGTCCATTTTTAGCACTTTTCGGTATCTGTGCTCATGAAAATAATTATGTATAGTCATGCAACGTTATGGGTGGTTTGTGCACAAATTGATTGAAGTATTAGTCTTGTTAGAAGTCGGTTCTCCGAACTTTTTGTGTTTTCTTGATAACTGAGTATTTGGTTCCCAGTCAGTATAAGTTTTTGAAGTTACCATTGCATCGTCGGGTAAGGTTTGCTTGTATACAATCTAAAGCGGTTTTAAGACACTGACGTCTTGGATCGCACAAAATAGCGCCCTCATGTGTCAATGATGAGCATGGACATTATTTTGAAAACATTTCAAAGTGTCTAGAATGTTAAGAATTTGAATTAGTCCATGTAACTTTACGTAACTTTTATAACTATAAGTACAATAGTACTAGGATACGCGCCATTGTCCCGGCAATCACCAGATTCTAAGCTTCGGTTTTACAAAGGACGGACGGACAGACGGTCCTGTGGCTGCCGGGCCAGCCGTGAGGCGTTGCCCCATGGAGTGTGTTGAGTTCCCGCTGACACTACATCTTCCATCACGGTCACCATCAACACTACTCTGTCGGCCCGTCTTCAACGTACTCTTCTCCCTGCTATCGGTTTTGGTCCCCGAGTTATCAACGCAGCCTAGTTTCTCAACTCGATGGAGACATTCCTCTTTGTATTACTATTTCCGGTCCCCGAGTTGTCGATGTCGGCCATTCGAGACGTTCGCGACATTCACGACTAGACTCTGCCCAAGGACTAGACCAGCACCCGCCAGTCTACAAAACCCCAGCCTAGTTTCTCATTGGAGGTACCTCCCCTCAAAACCATGAACGTTTTGTTATTTATTATATATATTTTCATTGAATGTGATTAATGTTTATTTGAACTGTTGATTATTTGTTATATTAAATGATTTTGTTGTTCTAAATCCCGACTCCCATATAATTCCTTTCAGTGGTGGTCTTTCCCTTTCTGTTAAGTTGATCCATTTGGTTCGAGACTTCGTAACAAGAAGCATGTATAACTGCAAAAGTACGTATCGACATAAAATATCATTTTAACAGACGCTTTTAAGCATTGCTAGAGTTTCTTTGAAACCTGGGTCAGTAACATACCAACAATAGAGGGCGCTATATACTCTCACTCTTCATCACCTTATCAAGTAAATTCATGTCATGTTTTATTAAAGTGTTACTTTGGAAATTCTAAGCACATGTTTGGTAGTCTCTTATTCCGTGTGGAGTTCACCACTCATTTCGTGGTGGCAGCGGTGGGATATTACCAGCGCCTACCTTTGATTTTTTTTTAGCACAAACTCTGCCTCCAATATGAAAAAGAATATTTTTTTTCGTACCTTGTATATTAAAACAAAAATTAAACAAATTTTAAAAAGGGGGATGTAACATACCAACAATAGAGGGCGATATTCTAAGCACATGTTTGGTAGTCTCTTATTCCGTGTGGAGTTCACCACTCATTTCAGGGTCCAATTTCATGGAGTTGCTTACAATACAGAATATTTATGCTTTAATAGCAAAAATATGTTACCAACCGTCAAGTAATGTACATTACTTCAAGCTCGTCTTCAGCTCAATTATGCTAAGCAGATACATTTGTTAAGCAATATTTTCTGCTTTAGCAGTTCTATGAAATTGGCCCTTGGTGCATTAAACAAGAAAAACACTCTTAGAGCGCAAACCTCCGCCAAGTAGAGTTTTTTTTTCACAAAAAAAATAATTCCTAGAAGTCGTAAATTACCCTATTGGATTATGCTGTACTCGTAGATAAATTGTGTAATTTTTTTTTAAATAAAACAAAAAATTGATTTTTTTTTTTTTTTAAATCCCCATGATTCGAACCGGGGTGTCGGATGTGACAGCCCTGCCACCAACGATTCTTAAAGCTTCACGAAAACATTGGTACATTATTGGTACATATAAGTACCAAGGTCATTAGTGCGCCCCTATCGGTTCTACTTTTTAACTCACTGTGCTGAGGGGTTTATCATAATTTGTATACCCTCTCAACCTTTTCTTATAATCAGGTGTGTTTCTGAAAAACAAAGAGGTCCGTACATTTGAGGGACTGTGTAAAAAGGGTCTAATATCATGACCTTGGGGTCCTTGATTTCCAACTTGGAGTATTTTGGATACAATAGGCCCTGGAAAAGTGGTCCTAATTTGTTTCGAACCGGAGGGCCTGTCGGGGAATCCCAGCTTTAACCCCCAAGTGGAGATCACAACACGTAGGTTCTTCCGTCACGTGCAAGATGATGGAAGATCTCTCCATGTGGCTTCACTTCATCCTTAAACCCTTCCCAATGGTGCATCAGGCAAGGATGTTGTATCTCCTTTACGGGCCTCTATGTCCAGGCACAGGTGAGTGTCAAATGTTTACAGGTTTCATCAGGCTTCCGAGTTTCAGTGCTTAAAGGGACAATATTGTCACGATCAGAGCAGACTTTCAACAGGGCATGGAACCGGTGTCCTAATTTAAGATCAATACAGTGACTGAAAATAGCATTATTACTGGCTCATTTATGCAGCAGCAACACTATTATGACCTTTATATTATGTTCAATCACTGAGTTAATCCACAGCCAGCACTCTGATTCCATGCCCTGTTGATTGTGACGATATTGTCCCTTTAAGGCGTGTCCTGCCGCCATGATTATTGTCCCCTTCCTATTAAGAAAATTACCGCCTTTATCTTGATAACTTGGAAGACCATTATTGAAATTAAAATATTCCGGCCATGGCCCACTGGGCACTTTGTTAATTAGACTTTTGTTAATCTATGCATAATTACTAATAGCGTTTGAAGGACATGCTAAAGTGGTGTATTCCTAATGGTGTGACCTAACGGGCGGATCTAGGGAGACGAAATGGCCCGGAACGAAGAGCATACAGGCATTTAAATTGCAATTGGGGTTTATAAAGCGTCTGATTTTTTACATAAAACATAGTTCATAACTGCAAACCTTAAAATGTAAATTTTAGAGAGTTGAAAATAATCACCCACGTGTGTCCTGGTGGTTTACCAATCCTCAAGCTGGCAACCTTAAGGTTAATCCTAGTATATGGCTTTCAAAGTTTGTTTGAGGGACATGCTTAATAGGTGTAATACTAATAAAGGTGTGACCTATTAAAACAGGGCGGATCCAAGGTGCGAAAAGGAAAATGCAGGCACAAAATTGCACTGGGGTTTTTAAAAGAGCTATAAAATCTGTATGAACTATACCAGGCTTGAACATTGGGAAAGGTTTGCGATAAACTAATCTCTTATAAAATGTAATAGTTGGTGGTTCTGAGAAGAACCATTGGGTGAGAAATTCGACGTTGCCAAAGGTATTATCCGTTCATTTTCTTCTCAGTTCTTTCTCAATTTCAATATACGGAACAGCGTTTGCTGCAACAGGGAGTTATAGGTCAGGATTTGGCCAATTTAAAATCCTATACGCATCGCAGGCAGATATGAAGAATTTTGTATTATTTGGTAGTAACTATCATTTTTCCAACCAGGGTTTAATTCTCTAGTGGTGAGAACAGGGTAGACCGTGATGGGATGAGGTTGGAAACAAAAATCATCCAAGCGTGTTCTGCCACCATTTTAGGGTTAATTAGGGTTAATTATTCCTATTAAAATTTTGTGCCATGACAAAACTAATTTATTTAATTATGCCTATTTTTAAAACAAGCCTCAAGTTTGTCAGCCTTGGTCAGCCTGGGGTATATAACTCGGATGCTTTGTTGCACCACCTGTAATTTGAAAGCTGCTCTTGGACAACTTTTGTTGTTTCAGCGTATCCACGTGAATAAATGAACGAGATCGTTTTTCTAAATTTCCCGAGTGAACCTGGAATTCTGAGCCCAGAAAGTGGTATTATTTAACATACCAAAATGGAGTTTCTATATAAAAGAAACAACACGTGTGGGAACGTTTTTCGCGGGATACGTATCATCCTAATCATCCTCGCTATATCCACCGTATGCCATGCATCGTGCTCGTGTTGCTCCTTCCAATGGGTTGAGTATAAGAACCAGTGCTACCGTTACTTTCCTCAATCACTCCCGTATGAGGAAGCAGAGGAATACTGCCAGTCCAAGACACGTGGAAAGGTGAAATCTTATAATCGATTCCTTGGATGAAATGATGATTGTTGTTATGGAGTATATCGGCAATATCATTGGAGATGAAGGATCACAAGACTATGTTTGGATGACCAACAGGAAGTGGCAGAAAGTATGGTAAGTCCGTTTGCTTTTTAAATACTAATCCCTGTAAAGGGTCAGGTGTTAGAATAACACCAGCTTGTGTAAACTTTATTTTCAATGGTGTTCATATTGGACAAGTTCCCAGCTTGTTTGGTTTTCTTATTAAATCTGTGATTGTCTTTGAACTTCCTGAATGATAACGTGACATCATATTTAAGTCACGTAACAGCATTCAAACTTTGTCATAGGACAAAAAAATTTCATCCATTGAACCCATGTTCGAGTTCCAAATCAGTTTTCCTTTAGATCATATTATATAGCCAGTGAAAATATTTTTAACTTCAATTTCAGTTTGAACCGGACAGGAGGTCCAGTTTGGGGTCTTCGCTTACATAAATGTGCTAAATTCACGCACTCTAAAAATGGTACAAAGATTGAAAATGTAGGTTCTTTGGATATATTTTTGAAATTATATTAAACTTTGATGTAGAGTACTTTGTGGTTTGTGAGGACGTCATCATGACGTTTTCAACTTTTATGTGCATCTATAAGTTAATGTTTTGTGACATGTTAATCCTTTAATGAGAAGGTCAGAGAAAAGCTGTTCTTAGATATCAAAGATTAAAAATATAATTAAATAAAATTATATCATTTGTCTTGAGTACATGCACTAATGCAATGGCATTTAAATTACCACTAGAGGGCGCTATAAGCAATAATTTGGTCAAATTGTTCCAAAAACATTATTTTAAAATATTTTGACCCAAATTAGGATTTTGTAAACCAAAGTACAATAATGGCAGATATAATAACATCCATGGTACTACTGATGACAAATGACACAACAAAACCCCAAAAACCCATAGGTCTATTGAATGTTTTAACAGTATCAAAAATCTAGTATTTTTAACCCCAAGAAATTTAATTGGATCTGTTCAAAATAAACGGTTGCTATGAACACCTAATATCATTGATTCTTGCGTGAGGGGTCCCAAAGATTAATTTCAGTGTGATCGGACAAAAGCCTTCTGAAGATATTATTAAAATTTTAAACAAAATCATAGGGGCACATTGCGACCAGGCCTGATAGAGTTAAGACTACTGACTCTTGCGCTATATTGTGCAGAAATGATATATGTTGAAAAGGCCGCGCGAAAATGGGCTGTAGATAATACATGTACGGAATGTAGTGCTTCAGAATATTGTTGCTTAAACTTCCGGTTTCGGCCGGAAGCAGAGGTCAGATTGGGTCATGTCTGAACGGAAATGTGACATTGTTCAAGATATTTAAGATGATAAAGTGTGAAAATATCTTCTGATATGATTTTTGAAACTTTGAATTAAGTCGATACCTCTTGACGTTATCATTACGTTACAACAACGACTTCATACATATCAAGGTGTAGTATGTTGAAAATGTCTGACGTCTGTTATCATAACAATATTAATGTAAGCTTCAAAAATACATATACATTTTTGTGTTAGAAATGTGTTGAAATTGAAGTTTCTGTTTGGACCGGAAAAAAGATCATCAGGCCAGTTGAAAGTGGTATGTGGAAGCAATTAATAATACTTTCTCGTGAACATGAAAATTACGGTAGTACCTACTTTGGTTCAGTGACGTCAGTAAATTAAAACTGAATTTATTAGCAAAGTAATAAACTGGATGTCTTTATCATCGCATTACTAAATTTTCTGAAATTTTGTTAGAAAATTTCTGAGATGATGAATATGTTCCCCTTTTAAAACAGGTAATTTGAAAGCCTGTATATATGACACAATTATTCTTCCCCTGATCATGAAAAATAACATTAATACTTTGGTTCAATTTGAAGCCTATATATATTTAACACAATTATTCTTCCTCATGATCATGAAACATTTCAAGAAACATTTTTAAAAAGTCCAAGTAACTTCATGAATAAAGAAAATCTTACAAAAACATAATAATGCTTAAATGTTTAGGCCTTTATTTATTTATTTATTTATTTATTTATTTATTTATTTATTGCTATTTTTAGATATCAAAGACTAAAAATGTAATTAAACTTATCATAACTATTACAATTAGTGCTGGGATGATTAAACGAAAAAATAGCACTAACCATTTAGAAATTTACTAACCAGCTACCCAAAATGCCAATAATTAAAATAAACACCCAACAGGTGCCATAGCTCGAACACCTAATAAAATGTTCAGAGTTAATTCCGCTGTAATCCTTGTTTTATCATCTTGTTTGTTTAAAATTTTGTGCACAAAAGGTGATATTAGTCTTTTCACAAGACACAGTCTCCGAATTTTGTTGTGTGTTCTGATAACTGAGTGTTTGGATCGTTTGACGTTGTAAGAAATATCAAGGTCGTGATCCAATACGTCAACCCGTCACCGGTTTATTTTTCTGAGGGTTCGTTTTGGACATTTCCTAGAGCACATGGCTTATTAAATCTTATTTTGTTTATAAATTTAAAGGGAACAATATCAGGGCACAGAATCAGTGTCCTAGTTTAGAGATGAACACAGTTTTGCTGAAGTACTGGCTCATCTATGCAGCAATTATGACCTTATCATCAGGGGGTATTATTTTTAAAATATGACTCCGATTCCATGCCCTGTTGATCGTGACAATGTTTGAATGACCAACGCACGCACTTGGAGTCTTTTTCCCACCAAAACTGGTGACGCGAATAATTTTTGATAGGCAACGTTCTGTTTTTATATTTTCAGACAACCACAGTGATACTCTTCAAAGCACTGGGTGAAAATAGGAACCCAATGATCGTCACCTCTCGTCATGTTCTGCCTTCACCGCATCCGTCCCCAAGGTTGGCAAAGGGGCACTTTCAGAATGGTTCCCGCTCGAGATGGTCGATCAAACCTGTGCGGTGGATACGAGTGACGGCTCCTTCATGGATCTTGGAGATTTTGCTGGCACCTGCGTCCCTTGATCCCGATGTCTGTGTGTCTGAAACAGTGACCTGGTCGAATTTGGCTCAAGATAAACTCTACAGACTTGTCCGAAAATAACAAATATTATATTTTCTGCAGGAGGAAGAACAAGAGCTGCGCGTGGCATTGCTCTGCTGTTTCAAAATCAGAGATTCTTGTTTATTACCAGAAGCTTAAAAATGTTGTATCCTAAATTTCAGATTGAAACCTCACGAGAGAAGTACCGATTGACAGATGGTTCCATTTTAGCCACCATTGACTTGACCCAAAACTAGATGTTGATGACGTGGTTGCAGTATACATCAATGGTATTATGTTAACACCTGACACAAGTATCAATGAAGTAGACTTCTCAAACGATGACAAATGCACGAGGCTATGTTTGGAGCATGAACCCATGTAACGGGTATCTTACCCCTCATCTGTGTGCAGAGGGTCTGCAGCCTACAGTAATCTGATGGTGTTTGACGGACTACTGACATACGAGCACATACAAAATCTTCACGCCTGTGGGTCTCTTGTTAAGCATGACTGATTAGGTTGGAATAGGTTGGAAATAACAA
The DNA here is from genome assembly GCA_029582265.1 of Zoroaster sp. YZ-2022. NCBI lineage: Eukaryota > Metazoa > Echinodermata > Asteroidea > Forcipulatida > Zoroasteridae > Zoroaster > Zoroaster sp. YZ-2022. Next base: position 30,806,441 of record CM055823.1, read on the forward strand.
GTTGAAAGAAAAGAGCCGAGGGGCCTTTTATCCCAACTTTATGTTCTATAAGCCTCCGAACACTACTCGATCGCTGGACTGTTGGTAACCTTTTTTAATTATGAACGCAACCGATAACGAAATTGGGTGCGGGGAGGGGGGCGGGGGTACGCCGCAGTCCTTTGCCCACACTCCAAGGAATACGCCGATCAGAAGGCAAACTCCCTCTCATGTTTTGGGCATTGTGAGTATATATTCCGAACGGAGCAACATGGGGAGTACACTCCTAGATCCTCTATTGCACGGTTAATCTACCACTTGCCAGTGGTAGGCTAACTATTATGTGTATATTATTTTTCAGACTGGGGTCTCAGGGTACGTTCTCTATACTCCAACAACACATATACAGTGACAAGCAGTAGACTACGCTACGTATGCAGAGCAAGTGCCTCAACCGGACCCACAATATCTTGGAGTGTGTATCGCAGAGACCCGGGCAGTTGGGACAACTTGGGGTCCAGCACCGGCGTAGACTTCGAGATCACAATGTGGAGTCTCTCCCCGTGCGTATCGGAATCTGTCCTTGAGATTGAAGCGAGCCGTGGGCCTGTCTCAGAGGGGGATGTCATCTCGTGCACGGCGAGTTCTGGGTCTTCAAATGCGTCGGTGTACATCTATCAAGGTAAACCTATGCTTCTCTGTGTTAAATTATATACGGGTAGCGTAGGCCTATCTGCTCTGTGCACCGGCAGTTGAGGGCGCGTGTTTTCAGACCAACATCGACAGGTCAACGATGGTATAAAAAGTAATAATAATAAAAAAATAAATATATAAAAACGCCTAAAAGGTTGTCGGCCGGCAAGTTTTTGAAAAAATTTACAGGACTAAATAGTTTATAAACATTATTATTAAAAAACAATTGCTATAAATTAAAAAGTGATCACTTAATGAGAGTAGCAATATTGTACTTTCCCAAATTTTCTGTTCTCCACACTGAAACATCATTGCAACGCTTCTGATAAAGTATCCGTTTTTGATTTGTTTAAATTTTGTATTAATTTTGTTGTAATTGTTTGAGCATTATGACTTTGTTTCTTGCATTTTTGGAATCTAAATCGGTTCCGCTAGCAGGCGCTATTAAAATAACACAGAGTTTCCTGCACGTCATTGTGTCAACCTCGTAGGCCTACGCAGGGTCTAGCTCGATCCTACCACTAAACCCTGGTAGGCTGGAATACTGTCACTGTTATTGGTCTAGCTCCACGTACCCCAGTTTACATTATCAAAAATCTTCCATTCAGGCTTCAAGTTTAAAACAAAATATTTTTTCTGAATATTTACAGGAAAAAACAAGCAGACTGTTGTTTACAACGATCATGACAAACTAGGTAAGTTTAAGTTTGTCCTTATTATGTGTTCTACTGACTGGATAGTGTGTACCCAAGCCATTGGTGTATATTAAGAAATTAGTTATCGCATACCACTCGCAGTGCACATACAATGGGAAGATTGATTCTAGTTCTCCCATGTCAGCATTGCAAGGTTTACGACAGTAGCAACATGGCATCCATTGGCTTCATTGCATGTAAACGCGTGATGTTTGGTTTTTGGCGAAGGTTCATATGTACTGCACTATTTTCATAAAGGATGGGACGCTTTGCCAAAATATGGACTCGTAATGTAATACACAAGGTGAAAGTCCAACCTGAGCCCGCTAGGGGGCGCTGTATCTGCTTTAGATTGTTGATTTTGGCATGGTTCTCATATAATCGCCAAACATCTGAATCTTTATGAAATTTTGTTTAATGTTTTAAGGGTTTTGTTGCACATGAACAACGAGGGGTACTACCACAGTATCAACGTAACCACCAGTCATCCTTTTATTTGCAAGAAGGAAGTCGTTGTTAAAATGGCTCATGATCGACACCACCGCAGTAGTAAATTGGTGTAGCAGTTTAACATGATATCGATATCGATCATGATTTTCGAGAATTTTTTTTGAAGCATGCTTTGAAAACATTGTTCTTAGTATTGAATGTGTAATCGAAATATTGTGATGTGTTTGGACATTCAAATTAAGTAGTGAATTTACAGTTTGAATTAGATTTATTTCTATAAAATGTGATTGAAATTCTGATTAATATCTATATTTGCATTTTTTGTTTGGTTATATTTATGTGGTAATTATAAAGGGAAGGTGATAACAAACATAGATGATTACAATTTTACATAAATCGTACTTGGTGCAATTAATTATTCCGTCTGACGTGCTGTCATCTTAGAAAGGCTTATACAAGAGAAATTCAAACAGTTGCCATTTGAAAACCCTTAACCACAGTTTCACATAAAAACTTTGCAATTTTAGTGTTCACAATTTTTCGTTGATGACAAAATTAGCGTCGGTAAAACTTGTAGCTTTGCATTATGGAAGTTAAGATATTCCTATTGTCTACAACACACTAGCCGTTTGTAAATCCATGCATATTAATAATAGCATTTAGAAGACATGCTTAAGTTGTGTTGTAATACATTATTTCATAGCTGCTGCACATTTATACAAATAAGCCGCTGTTTACACCACATTTTGTTAAAAGCTTACTAGCATGGGTTTCAAATTTTAGCCTCATATGATAGAGTCTCCTTTAATTAAGAAAAATCATTAACATTTCTTTTCAATTGGACATTGCGTTGAAGGATACAGTCAATAATGTATATTAAAAACAAGGTTAAAATTATCCGGCAGGTCAAATGTTATCCCATTTTTTCTTTATTCTTCATTTGGCACCAACAAGTAACAACTTTCCATCTTTGGGACTTCAAATTAGTTTAACTTCATCCTATATTAATAAAACTTGGTATAAACCAATTGTTGTTCATTTATGTTTCAACGCTGATTATTTTGTAATGAATTATTTGTTTAATTTGCATAATTAATGAGATAATTTGCATAATTAATTAATAGTTTATACAAACAAATATTTTTTCCAGAAAAATGTGTCTGATATGTCCATATTATCTTCAAAAGAGCAACTAAAATCACGAATGTTGTTTAAAAATTGTAAACAAATGATTGGTTCTAAAAATTAACTCTTTGGATAAGTCTGAACGATGTCTACAACTAGTACAATCATTTTCCAGTAATCAAAGGGATGTACAAAACATTTTTCTTTGAAGCAAACTAAGGAAAATGAAAAAAAGGAAAAATATTAGTGCTAGAAAGCACAAATGCTACTGTAATTAATTTCAGAAACAGAGGTAAAAAATTAAAAAAAAAAAAAAAAACATTTCAAAAGACGCATTTTATGACGATTTCATAATAAACCACTCCTATTTCCAAAAAATACTATCACCCAAAATGTTGACACAACTCCAGAGAACAACTTTTACCAACGCAAAAAGCAAATGTCCGATGTATGTTTCCATCTTAATCATGCCCATCGGAGGATTTCATAGTATCATAAATCTGAATTATCTAATAAAGACAACGATTAATGCCAAAATAATGTTAAGACAAAAGCGTCATGGACGTAAAATGTCGGACTTGCTAAGCCAAGATCATCGCACGATATGTAAATACACAAAGGCCAGCCGGCCGGGCATGTTAATGTTACATGTGCGTTGTACATGTACTGTTCGTCTACACGTGGAAGTGTGCGCTGCGAGGTGAGCTCGCAAAAATAGGGTTTCAAAAAATACATTTCGGCGATAACTCTTTACACGAAAAAGTTCATTATGAATTGATTATCCTTAATGAACGTATGCTATAGTATCCATACCTTGTTCTAAAATTATTCGCCGTGATTTAGTAGCACCTTGGGCAATTTGAATAATGTTTTTGATCATTTCAGTTTGATGCAGACGTGGTATGTAGAAGGATCTCGCCCCAAAGACAGCTGAATTTATACTCTTTCCGATGAGCCCAATTCGCATCGATTTTTACTTTTCTGGCCGAGTATTTTCGGCCAGCATCATTAAGCGCCGAAGTGCGTGCCTGGGCATGACCGGAAGTTGCTTTTGTGCATAGGAATTGTACAGCACTGCAAAGACATTGAGTACAGAGTGTATGAGGGTTTCGGTTTTCGGTAACTGAAGTGGTTGTGTGAGTGGACAGCCTAACACAATAACAATTGACAATATCAATTTTTGCAGAGTCGTTGAACTTCCTTAACGCGCCCGAGTGCAACTGTAATCATCCACGTGTGTCCTTAGACTTGGTTCCAAGTCTGTGATCGTGGTTTTTTTGTCTGCCTGAAGCCAATACAGTATCGCATTAAATAGCGCCCTCTTGTGTATTAACCTCCGACATTAACCTTCGATCACAGACTTGGGAATGTTGTTCGTCGGTTTGTACATACCCTATTGCGAATTAGTTCAAAAGTGGACTGAACAATCTGATTGGTCGGAAAGCCTTCCATAACATGAATATTCATACTAAACCTTCTACATGCAGTTGGAGGAGATGTACTCAACGATTCCATTGAAACTGTAGGTAAGACTTTTTTGTAGAGAAGGAATTATGTATTTAATTTTTTGCTTTTTTACAACTCTAAGATCTCATTAAATTTACCTATCATTTCAAATACTATTTACGTACCAAGCACTATACAAATTTAATATCGAATGAATATTACAGAAAGAATTTTAAGCGAGTGTAACCTGTTAGTAATAGACGCGGCCTACAAGGTTTTTGTGGCCTCCTGATTGGCCATCTCTCTAGCATCCGTATTATTATGTAAATTTTAGCTATGAACATATGAATATCCCACAAACACAAGAGGGTCAAGTCTGAGATCGCGAGTTAGGGCTGTGATAGCCAGTAGGGGAAAACGGCGTTTTGCGTGGCTGATATGCTGGTAGACAAAAAATAACCGCAATCTCAGACTTGAAATCAAGTCTAGTGTGTCCTCGAAGCCAATACATTATGCATGTCCTGTTTGAAGGACACGCGTTTTTGGTAAGACTTTTTTGGAAGACTTTTTTGGCCTTAAAAATGTTGTCAGTATGGAAGTCATGATGAACTGCCTTCAACGTGCCCAGTGGACAATAATCATCCACGTGTTTCCTGCTGGTACCAAACCAATACATTATGCATGTTGTGTTTTTTTTTTTTTTTTAAAGTTAAAGATATGCTTTTTTGGTAATCTTTTTTGGTAGATTTTTCTGGCATTAAAAATGTTATAAATTTTAGAGAGCCTCTGATGAACTGCCTTCAACATGCCTGAGTGAACAATAAAAATCAACGTGTGTTTGTTTGGAGGACATGATTATAGGCGCATTACTAATTGTGACCTAAACAAGGCGGATCCGGAGTGACGAAAAGGAGGGGGAGTGCAGGCAATACAATTGCACTAGGGTTTTCAGGGCTATGAAATGTGGAATTGAAAAGTAATACTCTCTGTATGAAATACCTTGAAATTGTTTACAACTTTGGAGAGCCTCTAGAGTGCTTTGAAGTGGAGTGGGAAATGTCCAACTTCGTCCCCAGGCTTTTCTAGCAGTTACTGTATAGACGATGTAACCAGTGATATCACATGTTTATAAAAGAGCCCCAAAGGTCAAACTGCGCTGGACACAGAATGTACACTGGCCTATGACAATTCAAGAAACCATAAAATCTGATATGTTGAGATATCAGCAGAAACATTCTTAATTTGATTTATTTTTAATAAGGCACTTCATAACATTTCATCACAAATCTTATTCATCTAAAAATGTTAAACAAATTTAGTGTTATGTGGAGAAGTACAAAATATACAAACTCAGCATACACGTATACACAAACTATTTCGCAGCGGGAAATCACACTGGTACTCTAAAGGTCACGCAGAATGTCAACAAGTCACATGGTCTATACCTGGTATATCAACTACTAGCTCTCTCGAACCCTTGATATTAAATGTGCTTGTAGACGATGGGATTTGGGGTATAAATTTCGATAGTACCGCAACAAGGAGCTATAGGTCAGAGGTTTGGCCATAAAATCTTATACGCATTCCAGGCAGATATTAATTTCGTTATATTTTGGTATGCTTTATCGATAAATTGAATCATAAAAACATATTAAGATTTCTTCAAAATCAACCGATTTTGCTTATTATTTGGTAGTAACTATAAACGGTGCGGAAATCATTTTTTTCCAACCAGGGTTTAATTCTCTAGTAGTGAGAACGAGGTTAGACCCTGATGGAGCGAGGTTGGAAAATTATTCATGCGTGTTCTGCCACTGACGAGACCTCATGCAATGAATCAGAGCCAGCCGTAGCTTAACCCTATCCATACCGCGGGCGCCAAATGGCACATATTTGTGGTCATTGTTCCAGACCAGGGATACAAATGGCACCTTTGCAAACGTATTGTTTTTCGACCGGCGGAGCTTATTGGTCCCCAGCCAAAATGCTTAGGCGAATTTCATGACGGTCGCCCTCCATCGACGATTTAATTAATCCGCGCATAGTTAGCGTCACCCCAACCAGCGCGTTATTCAAAAGAAAAGTGGCTGCGGGATAGTCATAGTGGCTGCCGAATCGAAACTTAATCATGGACAGCGATAGAAATGCTGCCATTTTGGCAGAGATATTTGATGATAGTGACTCGGAAATGGAGATCGACACGGAGAATGATGAAAGCAGCGATGATCAGGGTGATGATGAATCCTGAAGCGAAGGCGAGAAAGGACATTCGAGCGACGTGGATCCGCAGGATGAGGTATTTATATTGTGTAGGTCATGACCGTATAACATTAGTTAGGCACTAGGCCTACCCTTTTAACATCAGTTTTTAATTGGATTTTGGAGAATAGCTTCATTTTAAGCTGTATGCAACGAATTTAACATTGAGTGTAGATAAATGCCAGTTCTATTTTACGTATGCTCTTTTCCGCGTAATTTCATGTTTGACGAGATCGTGAGTAAACTATTGCCCCCCCCAACAAAAAAACCACACCAAACATCTATACTCTAAATAAATGGCCGCCAATTTAAAAAGCCAAGATGGCCACCATTGGCGGCCATATTTGGATTAAAAGATTTATCACGTGATTATGTTATTCATTTATGTATTCAAAATATAGAAGACGGCGTGTAACATGTTATTAAAGACGAAATATATGCAATTGCATTATTTTTGCATGACACTAAAAAACAAATGGATATTTAATTACATTACAACCGTTGCCATGATAACTGTGGACCTTCCCCCCAAATTAAAATTATTGTATTACGAGATTATAAAAAAAGTCCCCAAAATTTCATCAATCTGGTCATCAAAAAACAGCGGAAATAGTGCCAATTTTAGGCACACTTTTCATAAATTATACTGTGTGATAGACGAAAAGCACCCTCATGCATTTTGTCTCTTCCCTTCCGCAGAAAAATGCCAAATCCAGATGGAAAAACAGACTTCAGATCGGGTTGAAGAGATCAGTCATCTCAACAGGAAGCCGATGCAATTCACCGGAAGCTCTGGTCCTGCAGGTGACTTCTCAGGCCTTTCTGCAGTACAGGTATTCAGTTGTTCTTCTGCAGTGCCGTCTGGGATCTGCTTGTAGACGAAACAAACCGCTACGCAAAACCAAACTGTTTCAGAAACCTCCTGGACCCCCACTCACTCGAATGAAATGATGGCATTTGTAGCGCTACTGCTTGCTATGGGCATCAACAAGTCGCCTCACTACAGTATGTACTGGTCAACATATGAAGTTCTGCGGATGTCATTTTATCCATCCATAATGTCAACAAATAGATTTATTTCCATTCTGCGATTTTTTCACCTCTCCAACAACCGGTTGCCTGAACCAGCCTCTGGATGTGACAAGCTTAAGAAAGTTAGGCCTTTGCTGAATGTCCTCCTCCCCAAATTTCGCAGCCTCTATTACCCTGGACAGAACCTATCTCCTGATGAGAGTATGCTCAAATTTAAGGGACGCCTCGGGTTTCTACAGTACATGCCCAGAAAACCGGTGAAATGGGGAATTAAGGCATTCTCTTTGAACGAGTCAGAGACGGGTTACACCTATTCGTGGATGCTGTACACAGGAGCTGCTGCCAGGAGACAAAAACTTCAAGAAGGCTACATGTACATGTAGATACCGATTCATCCCCTCAAAGTGCCATCCCTCTGACCTAACCATCCCAGGAGAAGTCGTCGTTGAACTTCTAAATGGACTTGAACATAAAGGACATGTAATTTATTGTGATAATTACTTTAACAGACCAGCTCTGGTATCCAAACTGTCTCAATTAGGATTTGGATGTTGTGGTCCAGTGCGTTATACTGCACAGAATACAGAATGCAGCCCACCCAAAGACAAATAGAATGAAAAGGAGATAACCCAAAATTTTATGAGAAGGCTGGTCAGTTATGCATTGTTTGGCATGATAACAAAAATGTTGTACTCCTAACAAATGCAGGTGATTGCCAAGTAATTACAAAACAAATTCGGTGTAGAAGAGCGAAAGTGGATTTCGTGAAATTGCTAAGCCAAATCTATGAGATAACTACAACAAATTCATGGGAGGAACCGATCTCGCTAATCAAATTGTTCAGTACTACACACATACACACAGAAGTTTGAAATGGTGAAACAGGTGTTTTCAGTATGTTGAACATATCCATGCTCAATGCCACGGTAATTTTCAACAGCATACCAACAAACAAAGCATGTCAGTAATCTTGACTTCCGTCTTCAAGTCATAGACGGCCTACTCACAGGTTAGAACGTAATACAATGCTGCGTTTTACACGATCCAATGCGAATAACCTTCCTGTTCGGCTGATGGAGAAAATGCTTTATCTGGCAAAAACCCTTCCCGAAGAAAACGTGACTGCATTGTTTGTAGCAACCGGCGATTACACAATAGAAAACAAACGAGGATGATATGTAAACAATGTACATATCCGATGTGCGTAGTTCTTGCTTTGAAAATACCATACTTTGCACTTTGCATAAATTGCAAACAACCTATTTTGAGATAACCGACTTGCCAACAACTAATTATTGTTGTGGTAAGCAGACACATAGATTTATGTGTAAACTATATTAACGAGCATAATTATTCAACCTTACTGTTCAAAATAGAGTGCAATCGCCGGTGAATGTATTTTCATAAAAATTATAACCAAAAAGTGGTTTTGTTATTGTAAATTAATCAGTTTTTGGCCACTCTTTGTACACATTCGAATCTCCATCACTCTTGGCTCCCCTACCCCCCTCCCCCTACCCCCTCCCCTCCCCTCCCCCTCCCCTATTCAATGTTGGTCAACTGTGTTCATGTGCCCACAACCCAACCAACATTGAATGGGAAATCATTGATTGAATGTCCTTCAATCCAATAGATAGAATAGTTCAGAATGGCGTAAACATTATATGTTAGAAATTGTAAATGTGTCCCAGTATTCAATAAGGCTCTTACTCAGAAACAGATTAATCTGATAGAAAGTATCAAAAAGAGCCTGTAGAATTATCCTTGGTGTTGATTATGTATCTTACAACCTGGCCCTATCAGTATGTAAATTTCAAACCCTGAGTGAGAAGACACAATATCTGTGTTGATTTTGCCACTGCTTTAGCTAGCCATCCTCAGTATCAAAATTGGACTCCCTTTGAAAAAATCCTGTTGACTGTTTTTTGAGACAAAGGTTAAATATCAACAGTATTTCTGTAAAACTCAGAGATTTCGTAACAAGTGCCATTCCGTATTTTATTAATCTACTTAACACTACAACACACATATAAATTATTACATTATTTTACATATTTTTTAATTTCTTAGTATTTTATTACACCTGTTTTAGCGATGTTTGTATGTATATACATTTTAAATTCTGAAATTGTAATTGTTTTATTTTAATTGTATTAATTGTAACACATTGTAAAAAGTGCACATAATTCAGCCTTTGGCTGCCATGTGACATTTTAATGTAATAAACCATCAATGAATGAATGAATGAGATGTAATCATGCAAAGTTTCAAATCTTCAAATGTTATTTGTAATACTTAAAGCTGCATGCTGTACAGTGGAATTGCACACATGTGCATGTACATTAACTACAAATTAGAGTGGTGGCGCTCTTCATTAGAAGCCACCAAAATTGCTATAGTACACAAGGGATTATCTGCACCAGTATTTACCTGGTATGGAAGGTCACACTGTGAAAAATGGGCTGGTACTGAAAGGGTTAATTTGAAAGCTGCTCTTGGGCAGTTGTTGTTTTCAGTGTATCCACGTGAATAAATTAACGGGTTCGTTTTCGAAATTTCCTGAGTGAACCTGGAATTCTGAGCTGAGAATTATTTAACCATACCAAAATGGAGTTTCTATCTAAAAGAAACAACACGCACGGGCAAGTTTTTTCGCGGGATACGGATCGTCCTAATCATCCTCCTTTATATCCACCGTATGCCATGCATCGTGCTCGTGTTGCTCCTTCCAATGGGTCGAGTATAAGAACCAGTGCTACCGTTACTTTCCTCAATCACTCCCGTATGAGGAAGCAGAGGAATACTGCCAGTCCCAAGACACGTGGAAAAGGTGGAAGTTTATGAAAATCGATTTGCTGGATGAAATGATGTTTGTTATGGTATCGGCAATATAATTGGAGATGAGGGATCACAAGACTATGTTTGGATGACCAACGGAGGTGGCAGAAAGTATGGTAAGTCCGTTTGCTTTATAATACAATCCCTGTAAAGGTCAGGGTGTTAGAATAACACCAACTTGTGTCAACTTTATTTTTTTTAATGGTGTTCATATTGGACGAGTTCCCCAGTGTGGACACTATTGCGGGTCACATTTAGTTCCCAGTGTGGACACTATTGCAGGTGTACATTTAGTTCCCCAGTGTGGACACTATTGCAGGTGTACATTTGGTTCCCCAGTGTGGGCACTGTGCAGGTGTACATTTGGTTCCCCAGTGGTGGGCACTATTGCGGGTGTACATTTAGTTCCCAGTGTGGGCACTGTTGCAGGTGTACATTTGGTTCCCCAGTGTGGGCACTATTGCAGGTGTACATTTGGTTTCCCCAGTGTGGGCACTATTGCAGGTGTACATTTAGTTCCCCAGTGTGGGCACTGTGCAGGTGTGGTTCCCAGTGTGGGCACTATTGCAGGTGTACATTTGGTTCCTCGGTGTGGACACTATTGCAGGTGTACATTTAGTTCCTCAGTGTGGGCACTATTGCAGGTGTACATTTAGTTCCTCAGTGTGGGCACTATTGCGGGTGTACATTTGGTTCCCCAGTGTGGACACTATTGCAGGTGTGCATTTTAGTTCCTCAGTGTGGACACTATTGCGGGTGTACATTTAGTTCCCCAGTGTGGACACTATTGCGGGTGTACATTTGGTTCCTCAGTGTGGACACTATTGCAGGTGTACATTTAGTTCCTCAGTGTGGGCACTATTGCAGGTGTACATTTGGTTCCCCAGTGTGGACACTATTGCGGGTGTACATTTGGTTCCTCAGTGTGGACACTATTGCAGGTGTCCATTTAGTTCCCAGTGTGGACACTATTGCAGGTGTACATTTTGTTCCTCAGTGTGGGCACTATTGCGGGTGTACATTTAGTTCCCCAGTGTGGACACTTATTGCAGGTGTACATTTTGACACTATACAGTTTCATAAGTATCTTGTTGACTTGTTTTTGTTGCTGTAGGCTGGGGCCTATAGCGTTTTCCTAGCAGTAGTGATTTGATTCGCTTTTGATTGGGCAATCCCCGGCACTGCTTTTAATTGCTTGTTTGGTTTTCTTATTAAATCTGTGATTGTCTTTGAACTTCCTGAATGATAACGTGACATCATATTTAAGTCACGTGACAGCATTCAAACTTTGTCATAGGACAAAAACAATTTCATCCATTGAACCCATGTTCGAGTTCGATCCAAATCGGTTTGCCTTTAGATCTTATTATATAGCGGTGAAAATATTTTTCAACTTCAATTTCGGTTTGAACCGGAAGGGAGGCTAGTTTGGGTCTTCGCTACATAAAAATGTGCAGAATGTGGGTTCGAATCCCAACCGCGACCGTGGTACTTGTGTCCTTGAGCAAGACACTTTACCATAAATGCTTCTCTCCACCCAGGACTAAATGGGTACCTGTGAGGGGCAGAGTTGGTTGTTGTGTTTGATTAGCCCATATGCGCCAAAATGGCGGCAATTGAGCTGTATACTCCCAGGGGAGCTGATGGTGGTTTCTGGAATGATTTATGCGCCTGATGAGCAGGGGTAATAATGTACAGCAACTTTGATACCTTGTTTAAAAAGCGCTTTAAAATACCCATTTGACATTATTATTAAATTCACGCACTCTAAAATGGTACAAAAGATTGAAAATGTAGGATTCTTTGGATATATTTCGATATTATATCAAACTTTGATGTAGAGTACTTCTATAAGTTACATCTATAAGTTAAGGTTTAGTGACATGTTAATCCTTTAATGAGAAGGTCAGAGAAAAGTTGTTTTTAGATTAAAAATATAATTAAACATCATTTGTCTATTACATAAATTACTATTCAAAATGTTGTCTTCAGTACAGGCATTAATGCAACGGCATTTAAATTACCACTAGAGGGCGCTATAAAAGCAATATTTATGGTCAAATTGTTCCAAAAACATTATTTTAAAAATATTTTGACCCAAAATTTGGGATTTTGTAAACAAGTACAATAATGGCAGATATAATAACATCCATGGTACTGATGACAAATGACACAACAAACCCCAAAACCTAGGTCTATTGAATGTTTAACAGTATCAAAAATCTAGTATTTTAACCACAAAAATGGAAATTCAATTGGATCTGTTCAAAATAAACGGTTGCTATGGCAACCATGAACACTATTATCACTGATTTTTGCGTGAGGGGTCCCGAGAATAAATTCAGTGTGATCGGACAAACCTTCTGAGGATATTATTTTAAAATTCATAGGGGCACATTGCGCCCACCAGGCCTGATAAGTTAAGACTACTAACTCTTGCGCTATGTCTGAAATGATATAAATGTTGAAAAAGGGCCGTGTGCACGCGAAATGGGCTGTACATAATACATGTACGGAATATAGTGCTTCAGAACATTGTTTCACTTAAACTTCCGGTTTCGGCCGTAAGCAGAGGTCACATTAGGTCATGTCTGTGAACGAAATGTGACATTGTTCAAAATATTTAAAGATGATGCAAAGATTGTGAAAATATCTTCTGTGGTACCATCGAGATATGATTTTTGAAATACTAAACTTTGAATTAGGGTTAATTTCGATACCTGATGACGTTATCATGACGTTACAACAACGATTTCATATACATATCAAAGGTCATAGTATGTTGAAAATGTCTGACGTCTGTTATCATAACAATATTAATGTAGCTTCAAAATACATATACGTTTGTGTTAGAATGTGTTGAAATTGAAGTTTCTGTTTGGACCGGAAGGTAAAGATCACATCAGGCCAGTTGAAAGTGGTATATGTGAAGCAATAATACTTTCTCGTGAACATGACAAATTACGGTAGTACCTATTTTGTTCAGTGACGTTAGTAAATTAAAACTTAATTAATTACAAAAGTAATAAACTGGATGTCTTTATCATCGTACTAAATTTTCTGAAATTTTGTTGAAAATATATATATATATATATATATATATATATATATATATATATATATATATATATATATATATATATATATATATATATATATTGACACAATTATTCTTCCTCATGATCATGAAAAAATAACATTATACTTTGGTTCAATTTCTGAGATGTGATGATGTCAAAACATTTTTTGGAAAAGTCACTAGTGACTTTATGAATAAAAACACTTACTTTAAAAACATAATAATGCTTAAATGTTAAGGCCTTTATTTATTTATTTATTTATTGTTGATTTTAGATATAGATATCAAAGACTAAAAATGTAATTAAACATATCATTTAGTTATTACATAAATATTACAATTAGTGCTGGGATGATTAAACGAAAAACAGCACTAACCATTTAGAAATTGCTAACAACTAACCAAAGCCAATATTTAAAAATAAACACCCAACAGGTGCCATAGCTCGAACACCTAATAAAATGTTCAGAGTTAATTCCGCTGTAATCCTTGTTTTATCATCTTGTTTCATTGAATATTTTGTGCACAAAAGGTGATATTAGTCTTTTCTGAGACACAATCTCCGAATTTGTTATGTGTTCTTGATAACTGAGTGTTTGGATCGTTTGACACCAGACTGAAGCTAGCCGCGTATTGGGCCAGAAATTCCAACCGCGGACTTACGAACTACCCAGCCGCGTATTGAAAATATTCAAAAAAAATAGAATCCATGCAGTTCAAGGTGGTGAATTAAACACTCTGTATTTCAGAATGTTTCCTGGATATTTTGAACGAAATTTTATATATCTATATTTATCACCAAAATTTGTTTCCATATTCTTAAAAATCATAATACTAGGTATATTTGAATGTACACAAAGGTAATTTGGCTTACTAATTAGTGAGTAATTAGCCGCTACAACGTGAACCTAATTATTCATTATATACTACTTAAATATTGAGTAAGTTCCCTCACCCAAACAAATGTACCCTTCATGTTCAATGAATTATGAAATTTTGTTTCATAATCTTAAAGACTACCACTGGGCACACTTAATTTTGGAGGGAATAAATTTGGTTCACTAATTAAAGGCCAATTAGCTGCTAGAATGACCATTTTTCTTACACAATATGCGGTATATTGTACACATACCAAACTATGATTGCACTTACCCCAAACAAAATGTACCTTCATGTTCCAATAAATTATGAAATTTTGTTTCATAATCTTAAAGATACCACTGGGCACTTTGGAGTGGCTAATTTGGTTCACTAATTAATGGCTAAATAGCTGCTAGAATAGACGCCATTTTTCTTACACAATATGCGGTATGTGTACACATACAACCGACCATGATTGCATTTACCCCAAACAAAATGTACCCTTCATGTTCAATAAATTGTAAAGTTTGTTTCATAATCACGAATCATACCACTGGGCACACTTAATTTTGGAGTGGCTTAATTTGGTTCCACTAATTAATGTGATTAGCTGCTAGAATAGACGCCTTTCTTACTCAATATACTGAATTATATTGTATACATACCGACTACGATTACACCACTTACCCCAAACAAAATGTACCCTTCATGTTCAATAAATTATGAAATTTTGTTTCATAATCTTAAAGACCATACCATTGGGCACACTTAATTTTGGAGGTGGCTAATTTGGTTCACTAATTAATGGCCAATTAGCTGCTAGAATAGACGCCATTTCTTACACAATATGCGGTATTATTATTTCGTATCAACCATCATTTAGAACAATCATATAGATATGACACCAGTTGGGTTGTCAATATCAGTCCAGAAGGCATGGGGGGTCGGTTTCAGCACAATCGATTCAGAGGTATGCTCGGCGGTCTGAGTTTGACCACATGGACACAAGTCAGGAGTCTGCCCATACTATACTTTCATGCTTGCTGCAAAGCGGCCAGCGCCTGATCGTAGGCGGTTCAGCTGAACCCAGGCTTCCTGGGAAGGTTGCCGCCAGGAGGTGAGGACCAAGCTTTGCAGAGATGGGTTTGAGCCTCTGGGGACAGCTGGTTCAGCAACACCAGCAACCTCAGGGTTCTCAGCATACGGGCGTAGTGGCCTCCTTGAGGACAGTCTGCGCAGGGCCTCTTTTCGAAGGAATTCATGCAGGAGGTGGTTCGGCGAGCAGCTTTTACGGTACAGCAGACGTCTCACATATTGTCCCGAGCAGGGCCTGTGGAGAGTTGAATCCCCGATAGGAAGGGCAAGTGGATCAGAAAGGTACTTCGGATGCAGCCAGAGACAAGTCTCCATTGCATCATTGACAAGAAGGCGCCAGTCCTGAGTATGGGACGCTTGTCAGGCCAGAACACAGTACTTACTCTGCTGCTAGCAGGTGCAAGAGCCATGACTGAGGTTTTAAGGGTGGAGAAGGATGCACCCAAGACTTTGTACCTGGCCAGGCGTCTTACTAACACTCTGGCGGGCTCCTTGCTCTTGAGTTTTGTCAAATGGCTTTTGAATGTGAGGCTGCGGTGGCAACTTCAACACCAAGGTATGTGGGTTGAGGATCAGACTGAAGGTAATCACCCAGAGTCCAAAGCTTCACCTTGAGTTGGTAGGTTGCCATGCAGTTTCTCAGGTGGAATATGGATGAGACCGTCTTGTAGCAGTGGACAGTTTCAGCCTCCAGTTCTTCAGATATTGGTTGATGATGCTCATTAATCTGTAGACTTTTACTTCCACTTCCTCGACAAGGATTGGAGCAGACTTGCTGCTTTGAGGGCAACGTCCATCGGCATACATGTATCGTTTGGCCGGAGTATATTGTACACATACCGACAAGGATTGCATTTACCCCAAACAAAATGTACCCTTCATGTTCAATAAATTATGAAATTTTGTTTCCTCAAATGCCAGAACCATACCACTGGGCTACACTGAATTTTGGAGGTGGGTAATTTGGTTCACTAATTAATGACCCAATTAGCTGCTAGAATAGACGCCATTTTCTTGCATCATATGCGGTATATGTATTTTTATACCGACCTATGATTACATTTACCCCAAAGAAATGTACCCTTCATGTTCAATAAATTATGAAATTTTATTCTATAATCTTAAAGACCATATCACTGGGCACACTCTCAATTTTGGAGGTGGGTAATTTGGTTTTACTAATTAATGGCTTCAATTAGCTGCTAGAATAAGACGCCATTTTTCTTACACAATATGGGTACTCTAGTACATACACATGCAACTATGATTGCATTTACCCCAAAGAAAATGTACCTTCATGTTCAGCTAAATTGTTCATAAAATTTTGTTTCATAATCTTAAAGATATACCATACTGGACACGCAAATTTTTTGAGAAATTGGCTAATTTGGTTCACTAATTAATGGCCAATTAAGCTGCTAGAATGAACGCCATTTTCTTACACACAATATGCGGTATATTGTACATACCGACTATGATTTGCATTTACACCCCAAACAAAATGTACCCCTTCATATTTCAATAAATTAATGAAATTTTGTTTCATAATCTTAAAGACCATACCACTGGGTACACTTAATAATTTTTGAGTGTGGCTAATTTTGGTTCACTAATTAATGGCCAATTAGCTGCTAGAATAGACGACATTTTTTCTTACACAATATGCGTTATATGTGCACATACCAAACTTAATGAAATTGCATTTACCCCAAACAAAATAGACACCCTTCATGTTCAATAAATTACGCAGAAATTTTGTTTCATAATCTTAAAGACCATACGACATTTTGGGCACACTTAATTTTTGGAGGTTATTAATTTGGTTCCACTAATTAATGGCTAATTAGCTACTGCTAGAATAGACGCCATGTTTCTTACACAATATGCGGTATATTGTACACATACCAAACTATGATTGCATTTACCCCCAAACAAAATGTACCCTTCATGTTCAATAAATTATGAAATTTTGTTTCATAATCTTAAAAGAATGACCATACCACTGGGCTTTACTTAATTTTGGAGGTGGCTAATTTTGGTTCACTAATTAATAATGGCCGAATTAGCTGCATAGAATAGACTTCATTTTCTTACTCAATATCCGGTATGTTATTTTACATACCGACTACGATTGCACTTACCCCCAAACAAATGTACTTTCATGTTCGACAGTTAACAAATTTTACGTGCTTCATAATCTTCAAAAGACCATACCATTGGGCGCACTTAATTTTTCATTTGGAGGTGGCTAATTTGGTTCCACTAATTAATGGCCGTTAGCTGCTAGAATAGGCCGCCATTTTCTTTACACAATATGTGTATTTGTACACATACCGACTATAGATTGCATTTACCCCCAAACAAAGTGTACCCTTCATGTTCAGCCAATACAATTAGCAAATTTTTGTTTCATAATCTTCAAAAGAACTCATACCACTGGGCACATAATTTTTGGGTAGCTAATTTGGTTCACTAATTAATGGCTAATTAGCTGCTAGAATAGACGCTTCATTTTCGTGCACAATATGCGGTATATTGTATGCACCGACTATGACATACTCACCGAAACAGAATGTACCCTTCATGATTTAATAAAATTATGAAATTTTGTTTCCATAATCGTAAAGACCATACCACTGGGCACACTTAATTTTGGGGTTGGCCTAATTTTGTTCACTAATTAATGGCCAATTAACTGCACTGGAGATAGACGCCGATTTTCTTACTAATATTGCGGTATATTGTACACATACTGGACTTATGATTGCATTTACCCCCAAAGAAATATAACCTTCATGTTCAATAGTGTAATTATAATTTTATTCTATAATCTTAAAGACCATATCACTGGGCACACTTAATTTTGGAGGTGGGTAATTTGGTTTACTAATTAATGGCCAATTAGCTGCTACTAATAGAACGCCATTTCTTTTACACAATATACGGTATATTGTTACACATACCGACTATATGATTGCATTTACCCCCAAACAAAATGTACCCTTCATGTTCATTAAATTATGAGAATTTTGTTTCATAATCTTAAGAATAGACCATACCACTGGACACACCTAATTTTGGAGGTGGCTAATTTGGTTCACTAATTAATGGCCAATTAAGCTGCTAGAATAGACGCCATTTTCTTACACAATATGCAGAGGTATATTACACACATACAAACTATGATTGCATTTACCCCAAACAAAAATATTGCCCTTCATATTTAATAAAATTGTGCAGAAATTTTGTTTCATAATCTTGAACCCTTACGATTGGGCAAACTTTTGCTTAATTTAGGAGGTGGCTGGTGGTTCCTGCTAATTAATAGTTAAAATTAATTGCTAGAATAGACGCCATTTTCTTACACAATACTGCGGTATATTGTACACACCGACTATGATTTATGCACTCACCCGAAACAAGGTCTTCCCTTCATGTTTAATAAATTAATAAATTTTGTTTCATAATCGTAAAGAACACATACCACTGGGCACGCCAATTTTAGGAGTTGGCTAATTTGGTTTCACTAATTAATGGCCAATTAGCTGCTAGAATAGACGCCATTTTGCTTACACAATATGCGGTATATTGTTACACACATACCAAACTATGATTGCATTTCACTCCAAACAAAATGTACCGCTTCATGTTCAATAAATTGTAAGAATTTTGTTTCATAAATCTTAAAAGAACCATATGCGACTGGAGCTACACTTAATTTAGGGGAGGTGGCTAATTTGGTTTGCACTAATTAATGGTCAGTCTAGCTGCTAGAATAGGCAACGCCATTTTTCTTGAGACAATATGCGGTATATTGTACACATGACCGACTATGATTGCACTTTGCCACCCTGAGAAATGTACCCTTCACATGTTCAATAAATTGTAAATTTTATTCTATAATCTTAAGACCATACCACTGGGCATACTTAATTTTGGAGGTGGCTGGTGGTTCACTAATTATTGGCCAATTAGCTGCTAGAATGAACGCCATTTTCTTACACAATATGCGGTATATTGTACACATGCAAACTATGGGTGCACTTACCCCAAAGAAAATGTGCCTTCATGTTCAATAAATTGTAAATTTTGTTTCATAATCACCAAAGACCATATATTGGGCACACTTAATTTTGGAAGTAGCTAATTTGGTTTACCAATTAATAGCCAATTAACTGCTAGAGACTGACGCCATTTTTCTTACACAATATGGGGTATGTATTTTTACGACCTGACATGCACTCACCGGGAAACAAAGATGTTACCCTTCATGTTTGTAAATTATAAAATTTTTGTTTCATAATTTTAAAGACCATACCACTGGGCACGTTTGCAATTTTGGAGGTGGCTAATTTTGGTTCCCATAATTGTGTGCAATTAGCTGCTAGAATGAACACCATTTTTCTTACACAATATACGGTATGTGTACTGTAAACTATGATTGCACTTATCCCAAAAGAAAATGTACCCTTCACTGTTCAATAAATTGTGAAATTTTTGTTCTATAATCTACAAGGACCATACCACTGGGCACACGCAATTTTTGGGTGGCTTTAATTTGGACACTAATTTAATGACCCAATTAAGCTGCTAGAATAGACGCCATTTTCTTACTCAATACGCAGTATGTTGTGCACACACCGAATAGTTTTCACTTACCCAAAGAAATGTACCCTTCATGTTCAATAAATTATGCCAAGTATGTTATTCTATAATCTTAAAGACCATACCACTGGGCTTTTATTCGATTTTGGAATTGGCTAATTTGGTTCTAATTAATGGCTGAAATTAGCTGATAGAATGAACGCCATTTTCTTACACAATATGCGGTGTATTCTACACATACCAAACTATGATTGCACTTACCCCCAAACAAAATGTATTCATGTATTTAATAAATTGTAATTTTGTTTCATAATCTTTTAGGAATATACACCACTGGGCACTTAATTTGGAGTTAGCTAATTTGGTTCCCTAATTATTGGCCAGTGTTTCTTCTAGATATACGACATATTTCTTACACAATATGCGGTATATGTACTTGCATACCGACTATGATTGTTTACCCCCAAACAAATGTGCCTTCATGTTTCAATAGAATTATGAAATTTTTGTTTCATAATCTTGAAAGACCATACCACTGGGCTGCTTAATTTTGGAAGTGGGTGGTTTACTGATTAATGGCCAATTGGCTGCTGGGTGGAGCGCCATTTTCTTACACAATATGCGGTATATTGTACACATATAAACTATGATTGCACTTACCCCAAAGAAAATGTACCCTTATGTTTAATAAATTATGAAATTTTGTTTCATAATCTTAAAGACCATACCGCAAGACACTCAATTTTGGAGGTGGCTAATTTGGTTCACTAATTAATGGCCAATTAGCTGCTGGGCCGACGCCATTTTCTTACAATATGGTATATTAACATACCGACTATGATTGCCTTACCCCAAAGAAAATGTGCCCTTCATGTTCCAATAAATTATGAAATTTTGTTTCATAATCTTAAAGACTCCTTATTCGTTTCAATTTTGGAAGTGGCTAATTTGGTTATAGTGTGGCCAATTAACTGCTAGACAGACGCCATTTTCTTACTACAATATGCGGTACATTGTACACACACCATTATGACATACTTTCTTAAAACTAAGATGTACCTTTATGTTTTATAAATTGTAAATTTTGTTTCATAATCTTAAAGAACATAGCACTGGGCACATAATTTTGGGTTAGCTAATTTGGTTCCACTAATTAACCAGTGCTGCTAGAATAGACGCCATTTTCTTACAATATGCGGTATGTGTACACATACCGACTATGATTGCATTGCCCAAACAAAATGTGCCCTTCATGTTTAATAAATTATAAAATTTTGTTTTCATAATTTTAAGACCATACCATGACTTACTTAATTTTGGAGGTGGCTAATTTGGGTTCACTAATTATTGGCCAGTGCTAGAATAGACACCATTTCTTACACACAATATACGGTATATTGTGCACATGCCGACTATGATTGCACTTATCCCAAGAAAATATTGCCTTCCTTGTTGTCACGGTGTAAATTTTATTCTATAATGCAAAGACCATACCACTGGGCACATAATTTTGAGTTGTAATTTGGTTTACTAATTAATATTGGTCAGCTGCTAGAATAGACGCCATTTTCTTACACAATATGCGGTATATTGTACACATACCGACATAGTTTACACTTACCCCAAAATCTTTCCCGCTATGTTAATATTATCAAATTTTGTTTCATAATCTTAAGAACCATGCCACTAGGAACACTTAATTTTAGGGTGGCTAATTTGGTTTCACTAATTAGCCGTAGTTAGCTGCTGATGAATATGTTTCTTACGTAATAAAGTATATTGTACACATGGTGCACTTACCCCAAACAAAATGTACCCTTCATGTTTTAATAAATTGTGAAATTTTGTTTCATAATCTTAAGACCATCCACTGGGCACACTTAATTTAGGGTGGCTAATTTGGTTCCACTATTGGCCGGCCAGTGGCTGCTAGAATAGAACGCCATTTTACTCATATGCAGTTATATTCTTTTTACCTGACTATGACATGCACTCACCCGAAACAAGACATGCCCTTCATGTTTATTAAATTATGAAATTTTTGTTCTATAATCTTAAAGACCATACCATTGGGCACGCCCGTTTTGGAGGTGCTAATTTGGTTCACTAACTGTCGCTAATTATCTGCTAGAATAGACTTGTTTCTTACACAATATGCGACTGCCATTTTTTATACAACTATGATTGCACCACCCAAAAGAAATGTTCATGTTGTCATTGGATTTTCTTTCCTGATCTTAAGACCATACCACTGGCCATTCAACTTTAGGAGTGGAATGGTTGGTTCACTAATTAATGGCCAATTAGCTGTAAAATGACGCTGTTACCTTTACAATATGCAGGTATATTTGTACGCACATATCGACTATTGGTTGAATTTACCCCAAACCAAATATGCACTTCATGTTCAATAAATTAGCAATTTGCTACATAATCTTAAAGACATACCACTGGGCACACCTAATTTTAGGTGTGTTTGGTTCTTTAATTAATGGCAATTATTTCTGAATGACATATTTTCATATACAATATGCGGTATATTGTACACATACGGAAACTACAATGATTACATTTAAACAAATCTTTTCCTTCATATTCAATAAATTATGAAATTTTGTTTTATAATCTTAAAGACTCGCCTAGGCACACTTAATTTGGAGGTGGCTAATTTGGTTCCTATAATTAATGGCCAATTAGCTGCTAGAATAGATATATTTCTTACTCCAAATATGGGTATATTGTACACATACCGACTACGATTACTTTTAAACAAAATGTACCCTTCATGTTCAATAAATTATGAGGCCATAATCTTAAAGACCATACCATTGGGCACACTTGATTTTGGAGTGTGTGTTGGTTCCTGGTGACGGCCAATTAGCCTCGTTGAACGCCATTTTCTTACACAATATGCAGGTATATTTTTACACACCGACCTGACATGCACTCACGAAACAAAGATGTACCCTTCATGTTCAATAAATTGGTTTCTTACAATCTTAAAGACTATACCACCAAAAGCCACATTCGGTTTGGAGGTGGCTAATTTGGTTCACTAATTAAGCTGGTATCTGCTAGAATAGACGCCATTTCTTTATGTAAGTATCTTGTACACATACCGACTGCCGTTGCACTTTAAGAAAATGTCCTTCATATTCAATAATTGAATTTTCTTTCCACGGTGCAAAGACCATACACTGGCCACATTCAGTTTGGAGGTGGATAATTTGGTTCTTCTACTAGTGTGGCCAGGCCATGCAAATAGACGCCATTTCTTACGTATGCAGTATCGTAGCTTGCACACCATTAGTTGCCACAAACAAAATGTACCCTTCATGTTCCAATAAATTATAATTTGTTTCCATAATCTTAAAGACCATACCACTAGGCATAATAATTTTGGGTGGCTAATTTGGTTCACTAATTAATGGCAAATGGTTATCGAATAGACGCCGACTTTTCTTTGCCAATAGTATGCGGTATATTGTACACACAAACTGTGTGCTCACGGAAACAAGATGTGCCTTCATGTTCAATAGTGCCAATTTATTATATTCTTGAGACCTACCACTGAGACTTTTTAAAATTAGCTAATTTGGTTCACTAATTAATATCAATTACTTGCAGAATAGACCTTGTTGCTACCGCAATATAGGTATATTATTTTACGACTATGACATGCACTCACGAACAGATGCCTTCATCTTCAATAAATTATAATTTTTTTAGTAATCTGAAAGACCATACAACAGACACTTTTAATTTTGGGTGGCTAATTTGATTCACTAATTAATAGCTAATTATCTATAGTGTTTCATTTTCTTACACAATATTTTGGTATATTGCACATTGTGCCTCTTCGAAACAAGATGTACCCTTCATGTTCAATAAATTGTGAAATTTTATTCTATAATCTTAAAGACCATACCATTGGGCACACTTAATTTTGGAGGTGTACAATTTGGTTCACTGAGTGTGGCCAATTAACTGGTGCAACAGACGCCATTTTCTTTACACAATATACGTTATATTGTACATACCGACTATGATTGCACTTACAAGAAAATGTACCCTTCATTTCAATAACGTATGAAATTTTATCTATAATCTGGAGCCATACCACTGGGCACTTAATTTTGGGTGGCTAATTTGGTTCACTAATTAGCCAATTAACTGCTAGAATAGACGCCATTTTCTTACACAATATACATTATATTGTACGCCTGACTATGATTGCACTCCACCGAAAATATGCCATATAAGTACCAATAAATTGTAAATTTTGTTTCACATAATCTTAAAACCATACTGGGCACATAATTTTGGAGGTGTGAGCTGGTTTCACTAATTAATGGACGATAGTTTACACTCGAATAGACGCCATTTCTTACGCAATAGTATGCAGGTATATTGTACACACCGACTATGACATGCATCACCCGACAAGTGCATCGCTCTTCAATTATTATTATTTTCCATAATCGAAGACCATACCACTGGGAACACTTAATTTTGGGTGGCTAATTTGGTTAACTAATTAATGGCCATTGCTAGAACAGACCATTTTCTTACACACAATATGCGGTATATTGTACACATACCGACTATGATTACTGCCCACCCCAAATAAAATGCCTTCATGTTCAATAAATTGTGAAATTTTGTTTCATAAACTTAAAGACCATACCACTAGGCTGCATAATTTTGGAGGTGCGGCTAATTTGGTTCACTAATTGGTGGCCAAGTAGCTGCTCGAATAGACATAATTTTCTTACGCAATATGGGTATATTGTACACTGACTGATGCACTCTTGAAACAAGATGTACCCACTTCATCTTCAATAAATTATGAATTTTTTTTCATAATCTGAAGACCATACCACAAGACGCTAATTTTGGGTGACTGTTTGGTTTGCTAATTATTATTGGTAACACTAGAATAGACACTCTGCTTACACAATAGCGGTATATTATACACAAACTAGATTG
>CM055823.1:30832086-30855190 GCA_029582265.1 Zoroaster sp. YZ-2022
TACTGATCAGAACGTCAGAGTTGTACCCCAGTTCTTTTCAGAACGAATTACTACTCAATTGAGATTCCACATGGTGTCACCGCAATTAGTCTTACTTATATCATACATATTTAAATATATGCAGAATATGGGCGTTGCCTTAAAACACATAGTCATGAATTAAATCAAAGCATGGATCGGCAGCGCTCGATCAATGTTGGAATTAGGACACTATTATGTTGTACCATACTGGGACTCTTGTCTCGTGTGACAAAACACATACACGTATTCTTGATAAACCATGTGACGTTTATTTAAAATAGTGTGACTACAATCACAAGTTCTGAATCATATGGTTTTATTCTCACGGTACTATATGCAGGAATAAACCTAGTCACGTGTTTATACTATGACCCAGTCACGTGAACGCGTGAATCACGTGAACTCAGGCTGATGATTTGATTGGGACGCGACGCAGTAACCGTCCCACATATTATTTGCAAACGATTTGCCAATAGCGATGGGTGCGTTTTGCGACCATAACCAGAAACATGTTTGGGCTTTGGTCATTGGTTAAGCGTTTTCGCAAGTTCGGTTTGTGCATGCTGCGATGACATCGATATCATGGTTCTGACCAAACATAAACCGAACTTTGTGATCGGTTACGCTTAGTTTCAAGATGGCGGATTGTAAAAGTGTTAAAACATGATTGGTGATTGTACGTATACCAGTATATCTTTCAAGTTACTAGCACTCGCGAGTAAGTTCTATTTTGAGAAACGTTGATGACTGAACATGTCACAAACTGAAAACAATTGTCTGGTTACGTTAGCATTTTCGCGTAGCTGTGCCGTTTTGTTTCTGGTTGAGGTGGCGTAAAGCCCGCCCCATATGTTTGCACTCGTGAACGGCGCAATTGCACGTGTCTCTCAGGTAAGCACTGGCAATTTATTGTGACGCTTGTAGACGGGTGCATCCCTGTCATTACCGGCTCTAAAGCACTCATGCGTGAAAAATAAAATAATCGCGATATTATCGAATATCGCGATATAAGTTTGACGATATATCGTGGATGAAAAAATCGATATCGCCCAAGCCTATTGTGCAGAAAGTCAAGGGCACCCATGCTGTAAATGGTCAATTCCACCAGGTTGGGGAATGTGCACACCAGTGTTGTAGTCGAGACCGGATAGTCGGTCATAGACCGAGACCGAGACCGGAAGGTCGAGACCGAGACCGGAAGGTCCGAGTCCGAGACCGAGACCGAGACCAAGACCATGAAGGCCGAGACCGAGACCGAGACCTGCATAAATAAAATTAATAACATAAAAAAAAAGAGTCAAACAAAACTTTGTGTGATTTTGTTAACACTTTTATTCTCATGAAAACAAGAAAGAAAAAAAACTTTTGCCATTTCTTTGATCGGAAGTTTACATTCATCTAACAAACAAAGAATTTTTAAATCATTTGTGGCTCATTTTAACGAACACTTTCATTACATTTCAAAACATCAGCATTCCCAACATCTCTGCCGACAGTCAGGAAACGATGGGGCGCATGATAATACCACCCTGCACATGGTGTCAAGAATCCAGTGATGCCCTGTTGCTTGCTGGTTTCTTTTAGACTTTTCCCTGAGTGCAAGTACTCTTCATACCTTTTAAAAGCAATAACAAATCATAACTTAATTAAAACTTCAGAATAAGAAGATCACAAAAACTGGCACAACAAATTTTAATCTTCACAGATGGAGGGCAATTCATATAGCAAGAAGCCTAAAACCAAATAAACTTTATTTCACAAGGACATATCTAAAACCACAATGAATGTGGACGGATGATTGACTTGTAAAGTTCACCCCATGTAGATTGGATCCAGCAGGGGAAAACAACATGACTTTACAAAGATTAGTTGATGACACCCTGACCCAGGAAGGAACAAAACGTGTTGTGGTATTTATTACTCAAAAAAGTGGGTGACTCTTATTCATTAAATTTGAATAACAATTTCCAACAATTACAAAATAAATGTAGGCTTACTTACTTGGCTTTGTGCGCCCGGCTCAAGTGCCTGGTGAATGCCGAACTTGTTCCAGATCGTTCACTTATCCGAGTTGTTTTGGTGCAGAAATTGGACACTGCTGAATGCTTCTTATTCCCTGCCTTTGTGTCGGTGAATTCTTTGTGGTTTTTAAAACCAAACTTGATTACCGATAACGCGATAAGTTGCTTGACATATTGATTACTTCAAAACCTCGCGCAAAAAGTTTACAACTGTATGTGCAGGAAGTACTGGTACACACGTACACACACACGAGACCACATGTGAATGCTTAATACAGCAGCGACAGCGTGCGTTCTTTCGAACAGGTAGTACATGCCACTCACACCTCGATCCCAAGTTTATCGAACCCTAATAAAGCCGCGTGGGGCATGAGTTGATGGTTGGATGACGATCGCACCACAGGGGGCGGGAAAGAAGTAGGCATCTACTGCACGTTTGGTAACAAAATGTGAAATCGTTTTACGTTTCAACGGAACCAAATAACAACAAAAACGAATAATCGATTATTTTCATGTGTTGCAAAGTGGTTAAAAAGGCTGGTCTCGACACGAGACCAGTCAAATCTTCGAGACCAGAGAGATCCGAGACCGAGACTAAGAAAAACCGGTCTCGAGACCTACAACACTGGTGCACACATAATGAATGGTACATCTACCTAGGCAACAAGGACACCATGTAACAAAGCTTGCCCCAACCTGGTAGAATGACCCAAGAATGTGCACTCATAATAAGGATAATGAATGGTAAATCTACCTAGGCAACAAGGACACCATGTCACAAACTTGCCCCAACCTGGTGGAATGACCCAAGAATGTTCACTCATAATAAGGATAATGAATGGTACATCTACCTAGGCAACAAGGACACCATGTCACAAACTTGCCCCAACCTGGTGGAATGACCCAAGAATGTGCACTCATAATAAGGATAATGAATGGTACATCTACCAAGGTAACAAGGACACCATGTCACAAACTTGCCCCAACCTGGTGGAATGACCCAAGAATGTGTACTCATAATAAGGATAATGAATGGTACATGTACATGCTGCGCAAGGACACCATGTCATAAAGCTTGCCCCAACCTGGTGGCCAATATACATTCTTACTTTATAAGAATCAAGATATATATATATATATATATATATATATATATATATATATATATATATATATATATATATATATATATCTATATATATATATATATATATATCTATATCTATATATATATCTATATCTATATATATATATATATATATATATATATCTCTATATCTCTCTCTCTCTCTCTCTCTCTCTCTCTCTCTCTCTCTCTCTCTCTCTCTCTCTCTCTCTCTAAATCCAGCTTGTGAATAGTAAATATGCATTCAGTATGGTGTTCTAAAAAGGCAACATTGCAAGAAGTGTGTTCACATCGCACTAAGTGTGCAAGCATCCCCTCAATTGTTGTCGCGTCGCACAAGGAGTGTTTTTGTCTCGTATGTGACCAAATTTCGACTTAATACATACCAGTAAGACTAAACCAAATGCTAAATAGCAAAACCATAAACATAACATTGGCGGCCATATTTCTAGTGCGACACTTGAACCCTTCTAGTGCGACGCTTGAACCCTTCTAGTGCGACGCTTGTACCCTTCTAGTGCGACGCGGCAACACTTCTAGTGCGACGCGGCAACACTTCTAGTGCAGTGCGGCAACACTTCTAGTTCGACGGTGAACACTTCTAGTGCGACGCTTACACACTTCTAGTGCGACGCGTGAATTCCAATGCGACGCATGAATTCTAATGCGACGCTTACACACTTTTAGTGCGACGCGTGAACACTCTTCTTGCAACATGCCTGTGTCCTTTTTAGAACACCATAATTCAGACTGTTCGTATTCAGTACATTATGGAATACCTGTCTTCAGATTACAGAAACTAATTTTGGAAATTGTTTCACCAATTTTACACAAACAATAACACCAGAGACTGAATATTTTGTTTGAGGATGTTTGATATCAACTTTACACCCCAAAAAGAAAATTGTGACAGACGGGTCACTATATCAAACTTGCCAAAGCATGTGATAATTGCAAGTAATTCTGGCCAAGTTTTGTAACAAAATTATCATGATTAGTTCAGAGTACTTTGAATATGTCTGCTTCCATATCTCAAATAAGGTATGAAGTTTGTTGAGATTTCCAATTTCGGGTATCCGGTTCCCAAAATAACCACACAGCCTTACATAATTATTTACTAATTACACAGGAGATAAATTAATCTAACATGACAGACAGGCCATTTTTTTTACATCACATTTTCACACAACTTTAATATATGCAAAAAGTTATCTGTTCTCATGTGAATAACTATTTTTTGTTTTAGTTAACATACATGTATATAAGAGACAGTTGTGTTAAAATATAAACATATCAAGTATTGTGACAGACGAGACAACAAATTGTGACAGTTGGGACACTACATGTATATCAAACTTGTCAAAGCGTGTGATGATTACAAGTAAATAATTCTGGCCAAGTTTTTATAACAAAAGTTATGATTAGTTCAGAATACTTGAACATGTCTGCTTCATCTCTGAAATAAGGCTTGAAGTTTGTAGAGTTTCCTAGAATTCATAAAAATGGGTACTGTCATGACTACCTCAATTATGCATGTTTTGCAATACCATACTGCATCCCAATCAGGCTAAAATCTGTAAGATCAACCCTCCTGCTGACACCTGCAAGCATGTTATCTGCTAACTTCCATTTTTCTTTTATATTATTAACCGAGTTAAGACAACTGCATCGGTCTTTATCCTGCGGCAACTAGACTGCATGTCAAAGTTTCATTCCTTTGTGTCACAAATAAAAATTCCTTCTCACCAATTTGGCCCGTCTGACGAATTTTTTTTTTTTTTAAAGTTCAGTATGGGCAGGAATTGCCAGAGATTTTACAAATCTGATGCCGTTGATGATTGTTTCATCAGTATTTGCTACAAATGTTAATGACAAAATGTCTTCTTTACTCAAGTGTGAACTGTTTCATCTTTGAGTGCTTCTGTGGGAAGGATTGCCAAATTTGGTAAAACCAAATAATTGCTCTCCAGTGTTGGCTCTCTGTTGTTATAGTATGATGAAATCCTTGAGACAATATTTTGTCAGAAAAACCAACAAATGCCACTCTCAGTGGTGGAATGTTTGTTGTTCTAGTTTGATTCGTCTTGATCTTAAAGATTTGCCACAAATGTCACAGAAAAGGCTCCTCCAATGTATGCCGTCTTTATACTGCTTAGGAGTTTTCAAAATCAGTATGGACTCTTGTATGCCGTCTCAATTTGCTTCTACATTGAAAAGATTTTCCACAAATGTGACAAACAAATGGTTTCTCATTTGTGTGGATTGTATGATGTCTTTTCAGAGTGTCTTTTCGTGAGAAGGATTTGCCACAGATGTCACAAACAAATGGTTTCTCCCCTGTGTGGACACTCTGATGATGTCTCAGATTGCATGTTTGCGCGTAGGCTTTGCCACAGATATCACAAACAAATGATTTCTCCCCTGTGTGGACACACTGATGTTGTCTCAGAGTGCCCATGCGTGAGAAGGATTTGCCACAAATGTGACAAACAAATGGTTTCTCATTGGTGTGGACTGTCTGATGAGTTTTCAGATTGTCTTGTCGTGTGAAGGATTTACCACAGATGTCACAAACAAATGGTTTCTCCCCTGTGTGGACATGCTGATGTAGTCTCAGATTAGCTAGGTGTGAGAAGGATTTGCAACAGATGCTCACAAACAAATGGTTTCTCCCTGTGGACACTCTGATGCTGTTTCAGATTGCCCATGTGTGAGAAGAATTTGCTACAGATGTCACAAACAAACGGTTTTCCCTGTATGGACTCTCTGATGTGTTCTCTGTTGGCATTTTTGTGCAAAGGATTTGCCACAAATATCACAAACAAATGATTTGTCATTGGTGTGTACTGTCTGATGCATTTTTAGATTGCCTTTTTGTGAAAAGGATTTGCCACAAATGTGACAAACAAATGGTTTCTCAATGGTGTGGACTGTACGATGCGTTTTTAGATTGCCTTTTTGTGAAAAGGATTTGCCACAAATGTGACAAACAAATGGTTTCTCATTGGTGTGGACTGTCTGATGACTTTTCAGAGCGCCTGTGAGTGAGAAGGATTTGCCACAGATGTCACAAACAAACGGTTTCTCCCCTGTATGGACTCTCTGATGTGTTCTCAGTTGATATTTGTGTGCAAAGGATTTGCCACAAACAAATGGTTTCTCAATGGTGTGGACTGTGCGATGCCTTTTTAGAATACCTTTGAGTGAGAAGGATTTGCCACAGATGTCACAAACAAATGGTTTCTCAATGGTGTGGACTTTACGATGCATTCTTAGATTACCTTTGAGTGAGAAGGATTTGCCACAAATGTCACAAACAAATGACTTCTCCCCATTATCATCCGTCTGCTGCATGATGTTGAAAAGAACTACCTCAATAAACAAATAGTTTCTCTTTGATGTAGCTGTCTGATGTCTTAAATTTTCTCTTTGAGAGAAGGGTTTGCCAGAAATATCTTTTTCATGTCAAGCATGAACTGTGTTGATGCTTACTTTAGCTTCTTAACTTCTGGAACGGTTTTGCTATGAACCAATGATACACAAGTTGCATCTCTCATTGCATCTCTCATTCCTTGTTTGTAGACTACAGCATTTACTCCTCTGTAATATGAAGAAAAAAATTATAGCTGATTCTACAAAATGCATAGATATTACAAGATGGGTTGAATATTTAACAAAATGAACACATATCGCCAATTCCTGCCTGACAGACAGGACAATACATAGCTTTTTTTTTTCAACTCTGAAGTTTATCTACTGAAAACTTGCAGGAGATAAACCTAAATGACACTTCTCATGTTCAAGTATAACAGAGTATGCTTTCTGATATAGAATGAAGGTACATGTACATTACAGATGATAAACAGTAAATGTCGTCATTTGATGCAGTCCAATGCAATTTAAAGGTACAAGACTTCAAGAGAATTCATTGCACATTTAACATCACGCCAAATTCTGTGTAACGCTGATTATAAAATAAAACATTACATGTATTCAAACATGGCAAAGGGAAAAATAAATGTTCTTGAAAGCTTGACATACTTCTCAGATTGTTTCATCAGTATTTGCTCCAAATGTTAACGACAAATGTCTGCTGTACTCCAGTGTGACCTGTTTGACCTTTGAGTGCTTCTATGGGAAGGATCGCCACACACACATAATGGTACAACCAAATAATTTCTCTCCATTGTTGACTGTCTGCTATCGTATGATGAAATCCTTCAGACAATAATTTGCCATAAAAACCAACAAATGCCACTGTCAGTGCTGGAATGTTTGATGTTCTCCTTGTTTGCTTTGTCTTTGTTTTGCCACAAATGTCACCAAAAAGGCTCCTCCCAAGTATGCCGTCTTATACTCCTCAGGAGTTTGAAAAAATTATAAATTACAAGTTCTCTTCAGGATGGACTCTTGTATGCTGTCTCAATTTGCTTCTAAGTAGAAAAGATTTTGCCACAAATGTGACAAACAAAGGGTTTTCCTCAAATGTGGACTACCTGATGTCTTTTCAGAGTGCCTTTTCGTGGGAAGGATTTACCACAGATGTCACAAACAAATTATAGTTTCTCCCTTGTGCTTGACAATCATGCATAGCTTTTGTTTTAGAACACTGCAGAGTTTATCTACTGAAAACTTGCAGGAGATAAAACTTAAATGACACTTCTCATGTTCAAGTATAATAGAGTATGCCTTCTTGATACAGAGTGAAGATGCATTGCAGATGATAAACACTGAGTGTCGTCATTTGATGCAGTCCAATTGAATTTAAAGGTACAAGACTTCAAGAGAATTCATTGGTAATTGCACATATTTAACATCACCGTCACGTCAAACTCTGTAAAACACTGCGTGGATAAAAAATATTCAAACACGGGTACAGGTAAAAGAAAATGTTCTTGAAAGCTTGACATACTTCCTTTCAGAAAAAAATTTAGTTAGAAAAAATTAAGTAAAAGACTGTTTAGCGGTGACACCGTGTGAAATTGTCAATGGAGTAGTAATGGTAGTTCTAGAAAAAGAACTGGGGGTTATAATTCCACATTTCCAATCAGTATGCTCTGATCATCTTCAGCAGGTGCTACCGCGTTTTTAACCAGTTGACGTCGGGAATATTTTTTTCCGGACCCCTGTGCGGGTTTATTTTCAGTAACAAATCTGAAAAAATTTCTAGCCATTAATAATTTGTTTTGTCAATGAAAACTAAGTTCGGACACCCAAATAAACACCTTTACTCATTGACATTTT
The DNA here is from genome assembly GCA_029582265.1 of Zoroaster sp. YZ-2022. NCBI lineage: Eukaryota > Metazoa > Echinodermata > Asteroidea > Forcipulatida > Zoroasteridae > Zoroaster > Zoroaster sp. YZ-2022. The sequence goes on from CM055823.1 coordinate 30,840,499, forward strand.
TGAGAATTAAATGTCTAGTTTTTAATTACGGTTGTGTTTATTCAGCACAATTAGACCGTTGGCAAGCCCGATGCAACGGCTCAGGGTTTTCAGTTTGTACGTGTTGACCGAATCCCTCCACACGCACAGCGTATCGCCCCGCAACAAAAAACATCAACATACCTTTAATCTCAAAAATTCTACTACTTTTTGCCCGTCGAAATCTTACATGTAATGGCTTCATTGGAAGCTTATGTTTCAAAGCTATCCAACAATGTACATAAAATAGCAATCTGAACTACGTGCGAAAGCTCGTAGGTTTTTTATGAATGAACCACTCGCCCACCCAGCCTTTCGCTTGAAGTGAAAAAATTCCTGAGATCAGGTGCATTCAGCCTGTAAATTTGCTGCGCTCTGCTGAGGGCATCCACTTCGGAGCTGTATCCGCGCCCGAGTACATTGTGATTGACATGGAAAACAGGTTTCCATATTTAAGTTAAAAGGCTCCTTTACATAGCCATGCTTGCTCAATCTCCATAAATTACTCTACAAACCGAAGTTACGGAAGAGACAAAAATTAAACACCGTTTTTTGGAGAGGTGAAATCTTCAAGTTGAAAGGTAAGAGTATTGTTTGAATGAATGTTACACCTCTTTTCTATCCATAATATTATGTGAAAAATTTTGAGGCCGTAATTGTGTATAGTTTTGAGCGGGAGTGTATTTTTTACACCTTTCAAAATCTATTTTGAGAAACGAGCACGAACGCTGTGCGTGTGTGTAGGCCTGAATCAACAGGGGCATCTTTGCCCGTGAACGACGGCGAGGCTCCGGTCGTTCTAATGTGGTTGTAACTTAACGCATTTTGTTTTTCTTATAACAAATCATTCATGTCACTACAATATATTGTAAGCGCCTGCCGTCGATATATCGATATTACTCGATTATTCGATATTGTTTTGATATCGATATCGCCGATAGCATTTTTTAATCATATCGAAATACTTCGAAAATTTCTGATATTGAGGAAACGATATCGAAAATATCAAAATGCGATCAGATTATCGTTAAATAAATCTCCCTGTTTGTGCTTTAACATTTGCTGCATAACCGGGATAAAAATCAACGGCGGTTAAATTGTGTTTGTGAGTGAGAATAAAAACATCCGCGCAAAAGTGCCGAGCGGCGACGCTTTTGTACTCTACATTCGCTGGAATCGTCGCGGTCTCTCGTATAATACAGAACCTCAAAAGAAGCTGCCGCACGAAAGCTTTGAAAGTCTCCGTTGTCCCTTATATATTTTCCTACATTCTTCGCCGGTAACCTATGGGCTGTAATTGATGAAAATAATAAAGATGATGAGCAATTTGTTCTGGAGAAAAGCGTGAGAATTGACTTGGTTTATTTTTGTGGATTTGAAAAAGTTCCATTGTCATTTTCCCACATTTCTCGCCCTGTATACCGGTAACGCCCTGCGCTGTAATTGATTAAAATAAAACACGAGCAATTAAAATAAAAGCTTGGAGAAAAGGCGTGAGAATTGAGTCGCTGTTTTATATTTTGTGGTTTGACGATGTTCCGTTGTGTCTAATATTTTGTTACATTAAAAAAAGTTTGTGAAATCACTTTGCGTTGTATTTTATTCTGGTTATCCTGCATTTGATATGGGTTCTGGGTGCTCTCTCCCCACATCAGCGGTCCTTGTATGTGCACTGCTCACAGATGCCGAGGAAGCAACAACATGCCAAGTGGATAGGTAAGCGCCCACCTCCGTGACCTCCCCACTAAATCCGCCGATGAAAGCATGCCTGAATCGGATATCCATCAACTGCATGTACACAAAACAGGGCTGAAATTTCATGCTCATTTCAGTTTCCCTAATTTTTTCGTGTAAATTTTTCCCAGTCTTTTGGAAAAAAAATGCCCAAGTAAAATCTCACCTCCGAAAAGCCTTTCCAGAGAATGATTGGTAAAGCCCCATTGTTCAAATTGATACAATACATCTCTTGTTTGTTACAAAGTATCTATTTCGGGTTCAGCTAAAGGCACACCGGACTTTGAGGACGACATGCCGCTGGTATTAAAATTAGTGTTCTTTGCCGAAGAATAGCGATATCTCAACCAATGAAACAGTCAGGCCTATTCCCGGTAACAATAGGCGCCATTGGTTTGCTTTCATCACGGACCATTTATGCTTTCATGAGATATGACGTTCCTTCCACCTCGCAACTGGAATGATTTTCTGAAGCCCACAGGTGCATGCCACACGGTCCAACCTGTTGCCTAGAATGCTGTTGCTGAGGAGGCTCCCTGTGATGTCTGGGTTCTGCCGATTGCGTGTTGCAGAAATCTTGTATGGGAGAGAGAGTTTGTGACTATTTTCTCGACAGCCTGCAGAAAACTATTTTAGCTCAAAAATACCTGCTTTCGGGAAATTTGTGAAGGCATAGTTTGTCATATTGGATGCAGTTTCCATTTCGTTATTAAAATTTGTTTTTTGTGTGTTGAATTTATGCTTTTTTATGAATATGAAGAATAGTTACTTCTCCATATACATGTTAATAATGTAATGCCTTTTATTGATTAAAAGTAACATGTAGGTTAACCGTTTTTGGATAAATATAGTCTTTTCTGACAGATAAGTACTCTGTACATGTGCATGTATTAGTTTCATAGCAACATAAAAGCTAACTGATTGTAATTAATGATCATTCAAATAATTGTTATAATCATGTACACTGAACACATTCCATAAGTAAACATGTATTAATTTCATTTAAATTAATCTATGAAACCCAAATTTGGTGAAAAGAAATTCTGCCTTTTTTTTGTTAAAATGAAAATTATGGTTCCATGGCAACAAGTATAATGTGAATTATGTGGTTTAATTGAATGTTACCATACCCTTATAAAAGTGATGGTATATATTTATCAACTGTTCAACCACATCACTGCCAGTAACTGTTTTTTTTCATATATCATATTTCCGAAATTTCAGAGATATAAACTACATCTGTTACTAACGATAAAATGTGCTTGAGCCATGGCAACCATCAAATATATTAACAGAATTGATACATTTTCATGACGACCATACCACATTACCCTTATGTTGAAAAATTTCATGTAAATATTTAAACTGTGGCAGAAGTTACACTGATTTAAGTGACTAGAGTGAGTCCATCAAATTATGTCGGTTTGGTGCTTTTTAGGGATGTACACAGTATGGACAGTCGGGCCTCATCGAATGCTGTATACTTCATTCAATAAACAGATTCCTCAAAAACTACTCGTCCGATTTTCTTGTTTTAAAAAACCATTGTATTTCTTTCATCAAGACCTTCAATTTGATATAAATATTGAGTATATTGGTTTAGAATAATTTTCAACTGAAAACCCTACTATTAGTATTGCGACCAGCGCCAGGTCGAAAGATGGCATCCCTGGAGAGAGATCGAATGCCTGGTAAACAATGGATGTTAATCCCTCTTTACAAATCCCTGGCTGGTACGTCAAAGGAACAGGTCTTGGATAAAGGTTGGCGAAAAGAGTGAACTCGTTCAGTATTTGCAGTGCATTTGTCGGGGCACCAACCGTGACCCCATGGACTGAGAAACGATTGCGTGTATACGTCAGCCGCCACGACGGCACGCCACGTGTGGCATGTTGACAAGTCTCCGGTGACACACACAAAAATTGGAATGCGTGTTTGGACGATCTCCGATCCGCTGCCCAAAAAAAATTTGCGGTATACACGGCCTCCGAAGCGAACTGGTTAAGAAACAATAAAAAACTGGTACACGTTTTCGTGTTTTATCCGGCAACTTTTTTCTCCAATAATTCACTCAGACCAAATAATTTTTCAGGACGATTGATACTTTTACCATCTTAAAACCAAATATACTTTATAAGAATCAAGTTACATACATGTACATGTAAAAAAACTAACCTGAAGTTTCAGCTTATGTATTTCACTGTGTCACAAGAAAATAGTAACAACTGTTCACAGGTTCGTACATGTATTCAATACAACGTGGAACTTCCATTTCAGATGACTGAAATTCATTTTGGAAATTATTACACTAATTTTAATCAAACGATAGCACCTAAGACTGAAATATCTGAAGGGACGTTTGACACCATCATTGCAAATCACTTTAAATTAAAATTCAGAAAACGGAAAATAGAATAATGTTTCCTGATTGCCCTTATATTGATTGGTCTTTACCGCAGGATGAAGACCAATTGGGTCTAACCATAGGCAATAATGGAACTAGCGTTCTGTTCAACCGCAGTCTCCTGTTGAGACAACTCCGTTGATCTTTATCCTGCAACAACTGGACTACATGTCTACTTTCATTCCTTTGTGTCACAAATAAAATTCCTTCTCACCAATGTGGCCGCCTGACAAAATCTTTTTTAAGTTCAGTATGGACAGGAATTGCCAGAGATTTTACAATGATTATGGTTGGACTGGACATTTCTGATGCTGTTGGCGATTGTTTCATCAGTATTTGCTACAAATGTTTAAAGACAAATGTCTTCCGTACTCCAGTGTGACCTGTTTGACATTTCAGTGCTTCTATGGGATGGATTGCCACACACGTATATGGTACACAAATAATTTCTCTCATTGTTGACTGTCTGTTGTATGTATTGAAATCCTTGAGACAATAATTTGCCATAAAACCAACAAATGCCACTGACAGTGGTGGAATGTTTGATGTTCTCCAAGTTTGCTTCGTCTTGATTTTAAAATATTGGCTACAAATGTCAAAAAAGGCTCATCCCAAGTACATCGTTTTATACTGCTCAATTTTTAATTTTTTATAAATTACAAGTTGTCTTCAGGATGGACTCTTGTATGCCATCTCAATTTTCTTCTAAATTGAAAATATTTTCCACAAATATGACAAACAAATGGTTACTCATTGGCGTGGACTGTCTGATGGCTTTTCAGACTGGCTTTTCGTGAGGTTTACAGATGTCACAAACAAATGGTTTCTCATTTGTGTGGACTGTCTGATGGCTTTTCAGATTGCCTTTTTTGTGAGGATTTACCACAGATGTCACAAACAAATGGTTTCTCCTGTGGACACTCTGATGATTTCTCAGACTAGCTAGGTGTGAGAAGATTTGCCACAGTGTCAAACAAATGGTTTCTCCTGTGGACACTCTGATGCTGTCTCAGACAGCTAGGTGTGAGAAGGATTTGACAGATGTCACAAACAAATGGTTTCTCCCTGTGGACACTCTGATGCTGTCTCAGAAGGTAGGTGTGAGAAGGGTTTGCACAGATGTCTAAACAAATGGTTTCTCCTTGTGGACACTCTTATGATGTTTCAGATTAGCTAGGTGTGAGAGTTTTACAGATGTCACAAACAAATGGTTTCTCAATGGGGGACTGTCTGATGCTTTTCTTAGTTCCTTTTGTAAAAAATTTGCAATATCACAAACAAAGGGTTTTCCCAATGGTGTGGACTGCGATGCGTTCTTGTTGCCTTTATGAAAGGATTTTACAGATGTCACAAACAAATGGTTTCCCCAATGGGGGATTTGATGCCATCTTGTTGCATTTTGTGAAAGGGTTTGTCAAATTCAAAAAAATACCCCCTTTTCATCCGTCTGCTGAGTGTTGAGAAGAACCCCCAATAAACAAATAGTTTCTTTTGAGGGCCCGTCTGATGTTTTAAATTTTTTTTGAGGAGGTTTGCCAGAAAATGTCTTTTTTATATCGCATGAACTGTGTGATGTTTCTTTACTTTTCTTTGAAAAGGTTTTTATGAACCCAAAGAACAAATTTGACCTCATTGCTTGTTTTTGAAATCGTTCTCCTCTTTAAAATGAAAAAAAAAAAATAGCTGATTCTACAAATGCATCTTTTTTAAAAGATTAACAAAATGAACAAAATGGCCAATTCCTGCCTGACAGACAGGACAATACAAAACTTTTTTTTTAACTCTGAAATTTATCTACTGAAAACTTGCAGAGAGATCAACTAATGACACTTTTCATGTTCAAGTATAACAGAGTATGCTTTCTGATATAGAATGAAGGTACATGAACATTACAGATGATAAACAGTAAATGTCGTCATTTGATGCAGTCCAATGCAATTTAAAGGTACAAGACTTCAAGAAAATTAATTCATTGCACAATTTAACATCACGTCAAACCCTGGTAACACTGCTTATAAAACAATATTCAAACACGGTACAGGTAAAAGAAAATGTTCTTGAAAGCTTGACATACATTGTCCTCAGAAAAATAAAATCCAGTTGAACAAATTAAGTAAAGACTGTTTGCGGTGACACCATGTGAAATTCTCAATGGAGTAGTAATTAGTTCTGAAAAGAACTGGGGTTACAATTCCACATTTCAATCAGTATGCTCTGATCATCTTCAGCGGTGCTAACGTTTTTAAGAAAACAATAGAAAACTGGTACATGTTTCTGTGTTTTATCTGGCAACTTTTGGAAATTCAAATTTCAAATAATTTTTCTCTATGATGAATTCACTTCAGACCAAATAGTTCTCAGGCTGACTGATACTTTTACCATGTTAAAACCAAATATCTTTTATAAGAATCAAGTTAAATACATGTACATGTATAACTAGAGTTACTACATGAGATATGAGGTTTCATACTATATAATTAAATACACATATTGTGTTATACTGAATACATTAACTTCGGTTCAATCATGTGACATCATTCGTACTTCACAATTTTTCCCTCATAATATGGGTGTCAATTGTGCAAATTGATAAATGCTGTCGAATGTTTTCTCAAGATAGCAAAGGTGACTTTTTAAACCTGCCACATTTTAAAACTTGAACTCTCAGTTTGGACCGGAAGTAAGTCAATAAGTCATGTCTTGTATCAAATGTCGATTCCTCCATGTTCTGTATGATTATGAAGTAATCAAGAATTATCTATTGTGGTTCTAAGATATAAAATATATTGTTTTATTATAATTAATTACGTAATATCTTTAGATGGCCTCACCATGACGTCACAGCGTTACCTGAACTATATGTTAAGGTCTAACTATTTGTTAAGCTTTAGGTTCTTTGAACTCGCAACTATGTTTTGACTGTACAAATACATTTACAGATTATTATACAGTCCATTTGTCAGTTTACAGAGTGCCTATGTTTTTACAGACAAGGTATAACAATGAAATGTAACATGGTGAAATATATTCAGAGCAATCGAATAGCCAATAAGAACAATATAAATTTGTTACGATGTATATAAAACAATACGATGGATAACAAAAGAAAGGAAATAAAATACTTAAGTTAAAAAAAGATCTGGATCTTCAAGGCGCATAGGAAAACTCTTACCATGAAATTGATTCCATAAACGAAAGTAAAAAAACAAATCTTCAAAAATCCTCGGGATCGATAACTGTTAATTTGTTGCAAAATTAAAAGATGCAAAAATCTATTTACGGGGGAATTGGTCATGAATGAAAAAACGTTTTTGGAACCACCCTTACCCTCGAACACCAAAAAAACCTAACCCTTGGAAAGTTTCAGCTTACGTTTTTTTACAAAAAAAAGAAAATAATAATTTTGTTTGTTAGAACAAACCCCGGTGTTCAGTCCACTTCCGTTCAAAAAACCAACGATGAAAATATTTTGTAAGGGGTTTTGTCATTTTTTATAATAACTATAAATTTTCATATTCAAAAGAATATCAATTTTGGTTAGAATGTTGAATTTGAACTTACTGTTTGGACGGGAAAAAAAGGTCGATTAGGTGGTTTAAATTATATGACCTCATGATTATGAAAAAAAAAAACAATTTTAACATCAAATTGGCTAGAGATATGAACTTTAAAATTTGAAAAATCGTTACTTCTGTACTAATTGGACCATTGGCAAAGCATTTATGAAAATCCCACAAAATTGCTATTAATGTAAGGAATTAATTGGTTTTTTTTGTTTTCTAATATGTCATTTAGTTCTTAAATATTTGTTGAATTTGGGAAAAAGGGAGATTTAAGCAAAAATTAAAATTTTAAAAATGTGACTTGAACACTGTTTTTATTTTAAATTTTGACACTTAAAATACTTTTAAAAAACCATGCTCGATGACAAATCAACTTTAAAAAAATCCTCATATGAAAATTTTTGGGTTGTAGGGCCGTAACCTATTCAGCATTATTATGGGCATAAAGTCAAAAAGTTTATTTAGCGTAGGGGGACTCATGTATAGAAACTGGTTAAAAATTTTTTTTGGGGGGGGGGGCCAATTACCCTTTTCATTGAAAAATAACTACAATGATCAAGTTGGAAGAAAGCTTGCATCCGTGTTTTCCATCCCCTCCCCCCACAAAAAAAAATAATTCCCAATTCAAACAAATTAATGTAATTATACCCACTAGACTTTGATAATTGTTCCCCTTTTTTATTTTAAAAAAACCCAAACTAGTTTTAAAATGAACCCAACATTGGTATTAAGTCTTGTATAAAAAATTTTTAATTGATGGACTGATTTTTTTATACTGAGGTGACTTTTTTATAATATACTTCCTTTCAGGTCAAGAAAAAAAAATTTAATGAAAAAGACAATGATGACACTGAATAAACATCCCCTTTTATTGTGACATTTATAAATTGTCTTTGCCAAATCTGAAAATAAAAAAATAATTTAAAAAATTTAAAACAAATTTACTTGTTTTTTTACTTTTTTCGTTGTACACATGATTGGAAAAATTCGTCCATACTATAGATTTACAAAAAAAAGATCAGATGCCATTTTGTACATAAATTTTGACACTGAAATAATAAAGAGTTTTTGGGTGTTGTAAATTCTAATAAAAACAAAAAATATTTTATTTTAACTGTCTGTTGGGTTTATGACTTGATTTTTTGGTTCCACTTTTCCCCCCCAAATAAATTAAAACCCCCCTTTTTGACCTGTTTAACCTTTGAACCAATCTAAAAATGAGGTATTTTTTTAAATCAACACGTGAAAGACTTCAGTGTAAAAACCCCAACCATGATCCTTTTTTGACAAAAAAACAGAAACAATTTTTTAAAAAAAATGACTCTTTTTAGTTTTAGTGAGTTAAAATGGGTAAATTTCAGGGTTGTCATTGAATGGGTTTTTTGAATAATGTTCCCCCTCCCCCAAGTTCTGTGATATGTACGGGATGAACCAACACATTTGTTTTAAAATTTTTTGGTCTATCATTGCAGCACTATAGAATCCAAGAACAGGAAGGGGGGGCAAAAAAATACAAATAAAAGGGGGGCCCCTTTATACTATGCAATGGGTGATCGGAAAAGGGTATTCCAAGGCTACCACCCATGAAGAAGTTAGTTTACGTTTTTTGGCCCCAACTCCCGGGGATTAAAGTAAAATACATTTCTAGATCACCAACAGATATTGCTTAATAATAATTTTTGTGGGGATGTTTGGGTCAGTAAAATATAATAAGAATTCCTCAGACAATTTTGTTTAACATTTAAAAAAAATTTCCCAGAAAGACCTGTTGTCTTGGGGTCCAAAAAATCAATTTTTGGGGGAAAAAGATCCACAGAAGGATAAGTCCATATAAAATAATTTAATCTTCCCTTTGATAAGGGATAAACTTCAAACCCCTTGACCCAAAGTTACACAGACTCTAACCCCAGCAGTAGCACAAAATCCATGATCTGAAAATAAAAATCATGTAAAAAAAAATTTTAAAGAAAAGAGGGAAAGAAAAAGGTCATGCTAAAAAAACAACAAACAAAATTCTTTGTTATTATCAAAAAACGAACTTTAAAATGATCCTTCAAACAATATTTTTTATGTTTTACAATAAAAAGGTTTACATTGAGTTTCCTTCCTCCATGATGTGACTGTTTATTATTCAATAAATGTGCTGTATTTGTTTTTGACCATTTAGTGGGAAAAATTTGTGTGTATCAATAAACGAAGCACCATCACCACACAAGACATAAGCACTATTAGAGGAACTAAAAAGTGAGCAAAAATTTCGATGTCAACCACATGCCAGTAAATATTCAGTAATAAAAATTTTTTCCCAGTTGACCAAAATGAGTATGAGTTGGAATATTTGGTTGGACTTTCAGTTGACCTGTTTTTACTGGGAAAGAATAAAATTGGATGTTTAAAAAAAATTGTTTTTAAAAAAAAAACAAATTTTAGTAGGTTGGTGGGGCGGAGTGGGTCAAAGGAGTCAGGAGGGAAAGCCCTCCACACACACACACACACATTTTCAAAAATTTAAAAGATTTATTAGCCTTTTGGGTTTGTTTTTTTATGTTTTAGGTGTTGAACTGATTTCCTGATGCCAGCCATTGCATCAAACCAATTCCGGGATACTGGGGGCAAATACAAAAAATAAATAAATGTTCAAAGATTTTGTAAAAAAATTTAAATTTGAATGGGAAAAAGGGCCCCATTTTTAAACCCCGGAAAAAAGCCCCCTATAATTGGTGACACACCCCCAAAAAACACCCTGTTTATTTTTTAACTAAAAATCATATTAACCATCCTCTGCAGCTTTTTTTTTCATTTCGGGATTAGTTTTTTTTTTTTTCAGGCTCTTCATCTTTTTTTTTATGTTATAACCCGACCTTTTTTTAAAGCATGAGGAAAAGACTTTTATGCTTAATAAAACAAAAAAACAAAAAGAACCTACTGAAAAAAGGTGCCTTTTTGACAATTTTGTGGCTAAATGAATAATCAAGTAAAAACATCTCTTTAGGTTGAGTTAGGGTTCCTGAACAAGAACATGCAGAATTGCAGATGAGAAAAAACCCCTTTTAAAATTTTAATTTACATGGGTTTGCCCCTTTTGTACACATTATATGAGGGAAAAGTTTTTGACTTTTTATATCAAAATTTTTTAAAATTTTAAATAACTATATTATTTAAAATTTTTTAAATCAAAAAATTTTAAATTTTTCCCCAGCAAAAAAAGAATTTATATATTTTACAAATGAAATGATTAAACAGTTTGTCTCCAAAAACCTCATTTTATTTGATGAAAGGGTTTAATATACTTTCAAACCCCTTTTTTAGAAATAAATAAAAAGTCTTTACCTTTAATAATCAATTAATTTTTCCTCTTTTGAAATTTTTTTTTTTTATTTTCTTTGATTAATAAGAAAAACCCATATTTTTCATTAAAAAAATTAAAAAAAAAAGGAAAATGTTTTGCTTTTGATAAAATGTCCTGATCACAAAACAAGTTTGGTGCTGGATTGCCTCAAAGGGAGAAACCAGCCCCGTCTACCCCCATTCCCTGGTTAGAAAAAAAAAATCCCCAATTTATCCAAATTTTTAAACCCCGGAAAAATTCCCCGTTACGGCCTTTTCGTGTAGGCCAATATTCTCGGAAGCTGTTTCCCTATTCTGTGACCACCGAATGTTATTAAAACAGGAAAAAAATTCAGATTTGTTTACTTAACCTTGGTTTCAAAAAAAAAGGTCAGTTGGGGTCACGCTGAAAAACCAAATGTACATATTGACTTTTTAATGATAAAAATTTGAAAATTCTTTATGGTTCATGGGAAATTTTTAAACTTTGATTTGGGTAATCACCCCGGGGCGTAATCGCGTCAAAAAAACGTTTCGTCTGCTTGATATGTTCTGTTTATGTGTTAGTTTGAAGGCTGTATATGCTTAGCAAGGATGCCTTTGTTACGGACAGATCGCCACTGAGAGAGAAGTAAAAAAAAACAGTACAAAAACAATAGGTGTTCCTGCGCTCTAGAACACCTAATTATCAACTGTTCACATTCAATACAACGTGGAACTTCCATCTTCAGATGATTGAAATTCATTTTGGAAATTATTTTACTCAAACTGATAGCATAACACTGAAATATTTAAAGGGGATGTTTGACACCATCATTAAAAATCACTTTAAATTAAAATTCAGAAAACGGAAAATGGAATAAATGTTTCCTGATTGGTCTTTTGATTTGATTTGCCCTTACATTGATTGGTCTTTACCGCAGGATGAAGACCAATTGGGTCTTGGCCATAGGCAATAATGGAACTAGCGTTCTGTTCAACCCATGATCTCCAGTTGAGACAACTCCATCAGTCTTTATCCTGTGGCAACTCGACTGCACATCAAGCTTTCTTTCCTTTGTGTCAGAAATAAAAATTCCTTCACACCAATGTGGCTTATCTGACAAAATCTTTTAAAAAAAAGTTCAGTATGGGCAGAAATTGCCAGAGATTTTACAAACGTTATGGTTGGACTGGACATTTCTGATGCTGTTGGCGATTGTTTCATCAGTATTTGCTACAAAGTTAAGACAAATGTCTTCCGTACTCAGTGTGACCTGTTTGACCTTTGAGTGCTTCTATGGGATGGATTGCCACACACACATATGGTACAACAAAAAATTTCCATTGTTGACTGTCTGTTGTTATCGTATGATGAAATCCTTGGACAATAATTTGCCATAAAACCAACAAATGCCACTGTCAGTGGTGGAATGTTTGATGTTCTCAAGTTTGCTTCGTCTTGATCTTAAATATTGGCTACAAATGTCACAAAAGGCTCATCCCAAGTACACCGTTTTATACTGCTCAATTTTTAAAATTATAAATTACAAGTTCTCTTCAGGATGGACTCTTGTATGCCATCTCAATTTGCTTCTAAATTGAAAATATTTTCCACAAATGTGACAAACAAATGGTTACTCATTGGCGTGGACTGTCTGATGGCTTTTCAGACTGCCTTTTCGTGAAGAATTTGCCACAGATGTCACAAAGAAATGGTTTCTCATTTGTGTGGACTGTCCGATGGCTTTTCAGATTGCTTTTCGTGAGAAGGATTTACCACAGATGTCACAAACAAATGGTTTCTCCTGTGGACACTCTGATGATGTCTCAGACTAGTTAGGTGTGAAGGATTTGCCACAGGTGTCACAAACAAATGGTTTCTCCTGTGTGGACACTCTGATGATGTCTCAGACTAGCTAGGTGTGAGAAGGATTTGCCACAGATGTCACAAACAAATGGTTTCTCCCTGTGTGGACACTCTGATGCTGTCTCAGATTAGCTAGGTGTGAGAAGGATTTGCCACAGATGTCACAAACAAATGGTTTCTCCCTGTGGACACTCTTATGATGTCTCAGATTAGCTTAGTGTGGAAGGATTTGCCACAGATGTCACAAACAAATGGTTTCTCAATGGTGTGTACTGTCTGATGTTCTTAGATTGCCTTTTTGTGAAAAGGATTTGCCACAAATATCACAAACAAATGGTTTCTCAATGGTGTGGACTGTACGATGCATTCTTAGATTGCCTTTTGTGAAAAGGATTTGCCACGATGTCACAAACAAATGGTTTCCCCACTGTGTGGACTCTCTGATGCCATCTTAGATTGCACTTTGCTGAGAAGGGTTTGTCACAAATGTCACAACAAATGACTTCTCCCATTATCATCCGTCTGCTGCATGATGTTGAGAAGAACTACCTCAATAAACAAATAGTTTCTCTTTGATGTAGCGTCTGATGTCTTAAATTTTCTCTTTGGGGAAGGGTTTGCCAGAAAATGTCTTTTCATATCATGCATGAACTGTGTGATGCTTACTTTAGCTTCTTAACTTCGGAACGGTTTTTGCTATGAAACCCAAAGATACACAAGTTGCATCTCTCATTGCTTGTTTGTAGACTACAGCATTTACTCCTCTGTAATATGAAGAAAAAAATTAAGCTGATTCTACAAAATGCATCTTTATTACAAGATGGGTTGAGATTAACAAAATGAACATATATGGCCAATTCCTGCCTGACAGACAGGACATACATAGCTTTTTCAACTCTAGTTTATCAACTGAAAACTTGCAGGAGATCAACTTAAATGACACTTTTCATGTTCAAGTATAACAGAGTATGCTCTGATATAGAATGAAGGTACATGAACATTACAGATGATAAACAGTAAAGTGGTCATTTGATGCAGTCAATACAATTTAAAGGTACAAGACTTCAAAAAATTAATTCATTGCATACATTTAACATCCCTCCCAAAACCCCGTGTAACACTGCTTATAAAACAATATTCAAACACGGTACAGGTAAAAGAAAATGTTCTTTAAAGCTTGACATACATTGTACTTCTCAGAAAAATTAATCTAGTTGAAAAAATTAAGTAAAGACCGTTTGCGGTGACACTGTGAAATTCTCAATGGGTTTAATTAGTTCTGAAAAGAACTGGTTACAATTCCCCATTTCAATCGAGTATGCTCTCATCATCTTCAGCAGGTGGTAACGTTTTAAGAAAACAATAGAAAACTGGTACATGTTTCTGTGTTTTATCTGGCAACTTTTGGAAATTCAAATTTCAAATAATTTTTCTCTATGATGAATTCACTTCAGACCAAATAGTTTCTCAGGCTGACTGATACTTTTACCATGTTAAAACCAAATATACTTTATAAGAATCAAGTTAAATACATGTACATGTATAACAAAGTTACTACATGAGATATGAGTTTTCATACTATGTAATTAAATACCACATATTGTGTTATACTGAATACATTAACTTCCGGTTCAATCATGTGACATCATTCATACTTGACAAAATTTTTCATCATAATATATAATATGGGTGTCAATGTGCCAAATTTGATAAAATGCTGTCGAACGTTTTCTCAAGATAGCAAAGGTGACTTTTTAAAACCTGCACATTTTAAACTTGAACTCTAGTTTGGACCCA
>CM055823.1:30855690-30872565 GCA_029582265.1 Zoroaster sp. YZ-2022
CTTGAAGTGCATATATTGGATTTTCAGAAAGCTCCTCAGGGATTCCTCCACAAGCGCAGATTAAAACTTCGAGGTATCTCTCAAGTTGGAGTACCTCCATCTTTGGGTTCTGCAAGGTTAGTGGCATCTCCTGTAGTTGTTTCTCGGTTTTGGTAGTGTTATTTGTTGACATGTTGGCCCTGTTTTTGAAGCAGTTCAACGGATTCGAAGTGAAGCTGATTGCAGCTTCAAAATCGCTCTCTTGCCCTCGATAATGGAGACTCCATTAAGAATGCTTGTGATTCAGAAATAACTGTATCCAGTTTTGAATGAATGTCACTAACCATAGGCGAAGATCCTCGTGAAGAATATTGATTTCACTGCATGGGGAATCACCAGAAGGACTAACTAGGGTCCACGTTAGAATTGGAAGGGTGTTATTGTTCACCTTTTAAAAACTTTTTTTATAATATTCTACCCTCACTCAAAAGCATGTACAGGCCTATTAGAAACAATAATGAAACAAACCACTAAAATAAAATTTGATATTTCTAAACCCCTACATGCCCCCCTGAAAGTTCTGCTTGAAGGGCGCCCTCTGTTTAACGTAAAGGTTCACTGACTCCATATGCACTGTGGAGACATACATAATGGTGGTTACCAGACTGTGTATGTGATTATAGTACCACATGTATAATCTAGAATGGTTACTAATCAGCTGTTCGTGGGTTTGTTGACATGGTTGATGGGTTTTAACTCAATTAAGACAATTGCCATAATTAGGTTGAAAGTAAATGTACATGAGGCCTACATCATATCATCTAAAAGAAGGATTGTTGCTGCTGGCAAAGTTATTATCTGTGACCTTAGTTAGGTAAGTTTGTTTTAATAATAATATTAGTAGCTCACCATGCACCACAAGTATTTAATGGTTTCCATGGGGGTTAACTTGGGAACATTGTATTTGACATTGTATTTGACATGCATGGGACTTGTTATCATCATCTAAACATGAAATATTAACCCACTGGTTACTGTCATAGAAATAGTATGGTTTGTACAATCACAGTGATATACTAATAGTAGAGTGAAAGAGAATACAAAGTTGGTAGTACCCAAATAAATCGGTTAAAAAGGTTTAGTGTGTAACCCCTGAACCTTTTAAAGTTTGAAACCTAGCTTAAAATAAAAATAGTGGGATACTGGGATTTGTTATTTGAATGTTTTTAAGGGATGTTACAATTGTTACAATATTAATTATCTTTTCACTTTCTATAAATAAATTGTGTAATAATACATTTGTTATTTCACACATAATTAGTTATAAATGTATTTCAATTTTTAGTGTTAGCTACATCTACAAGCACAAACAATCAATCCCAAAGATCTGAGTGGTCAGGACTCCTCACCGAGCTACTTAAGCCCCTCCTGCGCCAGCATTCCGCATTCTCCTCCAGAGATGATCAAAGCATACAGATCAAAATGTTGAGTTAACCAAAGGTTCTTCTCAGAACCCTTACTACCAAAAGAGATTATTTCAATGTCATCTGCAAATCTTACTATATCTAAAGAATGATGCTTCACATCTACATACTAGCAGAACTTGTTCAAGAGCATTAGATCTACTTTATCATTTACAAATACATTTTGGCATTATACAATCCAAAAAATCCTGCTAAACCATAGAAATAATATTTGTTAATGTTAGTTAGATGTGTATAAACTTGTAGCTTTGCATGGTGAGGATGATAAGTAAGACTAATTGCGGTGACACCATGCTTGGAATCTCAATTGAGTAGTAATTAGTTCTGAAAAGGAACTAGGGGTACCAACTCGACGTTTCGATCAATGCTCTGATCGTCCTCAGGAGAAGAATGCCGGACTCTGAAAATATGCTGTAAAAGTAGGCTGCTGGAGGATCAAGTTAGATGTATAAATATATTTTTGTACTATTTAATAAATAGAGAATTGGCTGTTTGCAAACTGTAACACCAACCTAAAGGACCCGTAGTATATAAATGCAAAATAGTAGGGTAATGGCCTTACATCTCAAACCTAATGGGTTCTTTCTCTGAGAAAGAACTTGCTAGGTTCAAAACATAACTGAGCCAATAACACTATTTTACATTCATACTATTTATTAATTAATTATTTTCTAGAATATTGAAAAGCAAATATCAGTTCTATAATTTTGTCAAGGATAAAATAAGTTTGATACAATAATAAAAATAATAAAATTATATATATATATATATATGTAAATCAGGAGGAGGTGGCCTTAGCCCGAGTCAATCGGACCTTCATCAGAGGTTTTGACAAAGTACAACATAAAAACTCAATCCATTTATAGGAAAACAGAAAGCAAAGGATCATGGGCGGGATCCCAAAAAAGGCTGGGAAAATAGTGACCAATTAGAGATAAGCATCAGTCTAGAAAAAGCCAATAGGAGTATCAGAAGTGAACAGAGGGGGATTATTGAGCCACAATAAGTAGATTGGCAGCTTATGGTGAACGACTAGGGTAAGAGGATTATTGAGCCACACAATAGGTAGAGGTGGCAGCTTTTTGAGTAAAGCTGGCATAAACATAACACAATACACAAAGGGATACGACAACAAAAAGGGGGGTTTTAAGCCTTACAAATTGAGGAGTTATATATATATATATATATATATATATATATACAGTGTCCCCATAAAAAGTATACCGAGATAAAAATTACTGTAGCCATGGCAAAACTACTTTTATATATGGAAGAGAAATATATATCTCTAGAAAAGGCAGGAATGTCCACTCTTTGCAATAGTACCCAGTATACAGCTTGTGATGTTATTGACACAGATGAGTGAACAAATTAGACAGATGTTAAGAGTACTAGAAAAGCAGGACTAGTGACAAGTTTGCATATTTGAATAACGAAATCTCAACCATGCAAGTTAATGCAGAATACCAAATGCCTTTGTTTTTTCAACACATTCTTGAAAACAAAAAGGATTGGCCACCTAAAACAATGTAATCTGCTTTGTTTTCGCTACTTACCTCAAAAGTTTAATGTGCGAAAGGTTTTCCAGAAAAGTGTTTTTGGACCTTTGTTATTCAAATATGCAAACTTGTCACAGTCCTGCTTTCAATTTACCCTATAACATCTCTACTAATTTGTTCACTCATCTGTCGTCAATAACATCACAAAGCATATACCATGCAAAGAGGACATTCTGCCCTTTCTAGGAGAAGTATGTTCTACTTTCCCATATATAAAAGTAGTTTCTGCCATTACAGTAATTTTATCTCATTACTTTTTATGGGGTTACCTGTATATATATATATATATATATATATATATATATATATATATATATCATATAAATCTACTTTAATGTACAACCACATAAAGGCTTGTGTCCCGTTAAATTTAACATGTGATCCCGGCTACTGCCGTTACCCGGAGTTGTTTGCATCTGTTCCGGGGCTTGGAGTCCACTGGCTACTCGGCAGATATGGTTTGGCCTCTGACCTGGCCCCATAGAGCAATAGATAATTGGCATAAGCGGACCGCCCACCAACATAGGGGCTGGTTAGCTCAGTTGGTAGAAACGCTCGTACGGTAATCGAGAGGTTGCAGGTTCGAGTTCGGCATCAATAATTTTCTTTGCTCGCTACCCGTTCAGTGCGTATCAAAAAAGTGTAATCCGAATTCAGGGCGTTAATATGCCAAGGTTATTTAGTTTGACAAGATTTACATGTAGTGTACCAAGAAGAGGGCTCCTCAGCTTTCCATTGAATACCTGTATCGATCCATTGCTGTCACATGGCCGATACATTGTTATTGATAGCAGAAATGGCAAATTCAAATCGCATTTTGCAAGTTTGGGCAATCAGGATTCAAGGCAGTCTGAAATGGACGCATCCATGACTGCCTAGATGATTATGTAAGATTTTTAAGCTGGTGCGGTAATCGTCTGTTACGACATCCTTTTCTTCAAGTTGGGTATTTATAGAAGGGGCCTCGGTTTTGGGGACAGGTAGTTTGAAAAAATGGGTACAACTAACGACTGAACAGCGAGTTTTCGTGATTACAACATTTCACCAAACTCACGGTTGCAGCAAACTCCGCGATGCTTTCAGGAACATTTCCCAGAACAGGAGCCCCCAGCAGCCAAAAAGCCATCTGGGCGAGTGTTAGAAAATATCAAGAGTATGGCACTAGCCTCAACCCGCAACAAGGGAATTCTGGCAGGAGGCTTTGCACCGGGCGATCGAGAGGAACGATTGCAGCAGTAAGGCAGCAACTTTTGGAGCATCCCTGGGACACCAGCGCAAGGCTGAAATGAGCTGAGATTGCGCTTCAGCGACATTCAACAGAATCACAGATTGGACCTCCACCAGCATCCATATCGGATTCACATCCGACATCAACTACGCCTTAAGAGATTTTGCTAGAAGGCTGGCGTTGCCAGATGGTTGATAGCCCGTACCGGGAGAGATGTCAATTTTCTGCGGAATCTCACGTAATCGGCGACAAGCTGCTTTCTCCATGAACGGCAAGGTCAATACGCATAATGTTCTTGAATATGCACCAGCTTTGAAGACACCCCAGAATTCACCCAATTTTGGGGTTAACATGGGTCGAAACCAAAAGTGGACTGTTTGGTTAGGACTTTGTGGAAGTGGTCAGCTGATCGGACGTTTTCTTTCAAAGGAATGTCAATGGTAACATGTATCTACAGATGCTCAAGCGTGATAACGTTTTACCCGCAGCTGCAGGGACGCTTTGAGCGACAGGTTCAGCTGGGGTCTTCAGACAACTCTGGTGGGCCCAAGATGGCTGGCCCAGCTTATCGCACTTATCGCTGTCCGAGGATCGCGTCTGAGGGAACTCTTTGGCTTGAACGAGTCATCGCCGTCAACCATGTGGTGGAATAGGCACCAAGATCACCCTGACCTCACACCATGTGACTATTTCCTTTGGGGACATTTGAAGAACAAAGGTGTTTGCAACTCTCCCGTGATCTTGATGAATTGCATTGGGCCGTATTCGAAATGAAGTGGATGCTTTGCGCAATAATCCAGCTATGGTGAGACAAACAGTGCAGGACATGCTCCGTCGCTGTCAGCTTTGTGTCGAAAGGAGAGTGGACATGTTGAAGGTTAATGGGTGCATAAAGGGCAATGTTAGAAGAGATTCTTTTGAATAATGTCAGTCATTTCCTAAAGAAAATCTGAGTTTATCGTACTGACTTTCACTAATTATCCTGCCTTGCACTGATTACCCAAACTTGCAAGGAAATGCGGATTTAGAATTTGTCATTTTCAATAACAATGTACTCAGTCATGCCCAATAGTGACAGCAATGGGTCAATAAAGGTATCAATGGAAAGCTGAGGTTCCTCTTCTTTGGTACTACATGTGGTGTCAAACCAAACTAACGGCATATTAACCCCTGAATTCAGATGCACCTTTTTTATACGCACTGTATATATATATATATATATATATATATATATATATATATATCGGGAAGGGTGACGCCGCTTTCGATCCAATCCGGACCTTCATCAGAAGGCTTTGACAAAGTGCAACAAACTCATCCATTTATAAGGAAAGCAAAGGATCATGGGGCGGGAGTCCAAAAAGGCGGGGGAAAATAATGATGAGCCAATTAAAGATAAGCATCAGTCGAGAAAAAAAGCCAATAGGAGTATCAGAAGTGAACAAAGGGGATTGAGCCACACACGTAGGTAGAGGTGTAGTGAAGCTTGTAGTGAAGCTGGCATAAACATGGGACAATACACAAAGGGATACGACAACAAAAAAAGGGGGGTTGAGCCTTACAAATTGAGGAGTTGATGTGTGGGTGTACAACATGGTGTAAATAAGCTCAATAAAAATAGATCTATGAGAGACAGTTTGAAAAAATGTAAAAGTACTACAAGATAGATAAAGCAACAGGTTAAAGCAAATACCTACGAAATAGAACAGAGTTTGGGACAAAGACCTGAAAAGTAACAGGTTAAAACAATATATATATATATATATAATATAATAATGTTGTATATATATTATATATATATATATATATATATATATATATATATATATATATATATATATATATATATATATATATATATATATATATATTGATAGTTTGCGAAGGCAAATTGGGTTCGAGTAAATGCGATATGAAAATGGTGGAAGCTTGACGAAGGTGGAATGAGAATGAATTTCATAATTCCGGGTAAATATACTGTTAATGTAGTATATGAGTAAGGTGTTGCAGGTTGGATTGAAACATGGCGAGGGACCCAAGCTGATGAAAGCTTTAAAGTCCTATGTTTAATGAAAAAGGCGATCCGTATGTGCATAAAAAGTCAGGACAGAGAATTAATTACGTAAAAGCTCTCTTCTGTGAGAAGTAACCTGTTTAAATAAGTGACAGAGCTATTTCCCCATGCAGTATTCCATGGTTGAGGTGAGATACAATTAATGTATTATAAAGAGAATCAAGGACAGATGAGGGAATCAAATGTTTGATCCTATTAATCACACCAATGTTCCTAGCAATAATTATTACAGAAATATGATCAATATGATTTGTCCATATTAATCCAGAGTCAATAAACAATCCCAAAAATTTACAACAATCGATTTCTTTTAATGATGCAATAATTAATTATTACTTCATAGGAAGAAGAAATTGGCAGAATTACTAAACAACATATAGTTGGTTTTAGCAACATTGAGGGACAACATTGACTCTGAACCAGTGTAACTGATTTGAGTTCATTGTTCCAAAGTATCAATGAGATAATTAAGGTTACTTTAGAGAAAAAAATAAATTAGAGTCATCAACAAACAAAACAAAAGATAGTACATTAGAAGATTTAAGTAAAGTCATTTTATGTATAATATAAAAGTGATGGTCCTAGAATTGATCCCTGAGGTTACGCCATATGCGAAGAATGCTGGAGTTTGAATTAATACCATTAATAGATACATATTAAACCATTCAAGTGAAGTTCCCCGAATGCCATAAAAAGAAAGTTTATTCAATAAAATGTCATGATCAATTGTATCAAATGCCTTGGAAGGTCTGAAATATCCTACAGTGTGTTTGGGCATGAGTGGTAGAATGCTTATTACGAAAACCAAATTGTGAATTAGCCAAGATATTAAATTTATTCAGGAATTTAATAGTTCGAGCATAATTTATATGCATTTCTCAAAAATTTTGATTTTGATTCAACATAAATTTCAATTCATAAACAAGTCAGTTTTATTTAAAACTATGATCATTTATGTTCTTAAGATTACCTATAGATTACCAATGTGTAATCGATTAATTTTATCGAGATAAACAATATTGGCTTTAACAATGGTTTACAACATTCGATACAACATTGGTTATAATGGCCAATACTGTATGCCTTCCCTTTAATCGTCATCTGCTTCATCCTGCTGTTGATTCTATCGTACAATAAATAATTCGTAATATACAGCAGCATCGATACAAACATTATGCCACAGTACATAATGAGTGCAGTTTGAAACTCCCTGTCCCTCATAGATCCATCCTGAAACAAAGCAAACAAGACAATAGATAATTACTTAACGCCCAACAAGACAATATACAATATCTTTATGCCCAAATAAGACAATAATTACAAGACAATAGATAATTACAAGACAAGACAAATACAAAACAATAGATAATTACTTCACGACCAACAAGATAATAAATAATTACTTCATGACCAACAAGACAATAGATCATTACTTTATTCCCAACAAAACAATAGATAATTACTTCATGACCAACAAGACAATAGATCATTACTTTATGCCCAACAAGACAAAAGATCTTCATGACCATTGGTTCAATTTAAATACGATTTGAATGTTTGCATGGTGGATTCGATATTAGTAAAATTAGGTAACAGCATGTGTAATAATCTCTGTCTGTTTTCAGTCCGTCTTGCATCCTCCTGAAGACTGACAGAAGAAACTGTTCGAAACGTCAATAACTATCCTCACTATATACCGGTTCTCATCAGAACCGCGTCACTACTTCCATCAAGAAGTGGTTATTGGTGTTACCCGTAAACCTAATCTTTTTATAACTTATTAAAAGTCTGTATTAAAGGTAAGTATATATATTATCAGCTACGCTTGGGAACGATTGAGTATTATAAAAGAGTGTTTTAAAGAATCGTACAAAATTTGCATCATGATCACAGTAGTAGAAAGAAATGCCAGTCGCAATCGTGTTCGTCTTTAAAAAATTGTTTTAGTACCTGAAGTTCACATTGAAGAATTGACTGAAAAACAAGGGGATGTTTTTAAGAAAGTACTTATTAGGAGGGAAGTGTTCTTTGAAAGTAAAACATCCTGTACTTACGGTGATCGTGAAAATGATGAAAATTTTGTATGGTTCAATTACAGATACTAATTTAAAATTAATTGTTCCAAACCTGTGAGAAGTCCGCCTGCCGTACCCGCAAAACCACCAAAGAGTAACAGCCAACATATTAAATTCAATATCCGGTCATCTGATGACGATAGAAACCTGATCATGACATTATTTGCCTGATATTGCATACCGTTGCCCACTCCTACAAAGACCGTAACTACCATCTGTCCGACGAATGGTTTTAAGAAAGCATCTGCAAGGAAGAACGCACTCATCAAGCCACTCCCAACACACGCCCATATTGACATGGATAGCTCTAAGTTGATCTTCTCAACAAGTGTTGGCAGCAACATGCCCAGCAGGGCTCCCACGCCAAATGCTGTAGGTAAAAATGACGCCCGGACCTCCCCCAATCCTAGAAATTGCCCGTGTGGCACCATGAAAACCAACCACCCACTGAAGCAGAAATCACAGGCGCACCTCGCCAAAGCTAGTAGAACGAACCTTGAATTTGCCATAACTGCAAAATCCATTGATGATAGAAGACGCTGGCAAAGGCTCTTCCACTTACGTTGATAATGTTTCAGAATGGAAGTAACCGAATTGGGTAATTCCTGTTCAGCAGGACTTTCTGCGTTGTCTTCCTCCGTATCGCTGGCCGGCACCTCTTGGTATTGACTCGCTTCTGATGACGATGGGTCTTTTCTCACCAGTGCACCGCATACTACAAGATGGAAGTTGATTCCTCCCAGTAGGAGCATAGCTCCTCTCCAGCCGTAGGTATCAAGAGGACTTGTGTAACGGGACCATACACGATAAAACTGATGGGAATACTCAAGAGTCGATATTGCAACAGCTAATCCATATTTCTCTTTGAAGAAGGATGCCATGACACCCCAAGTTGGAAACAAACAACATGATTTACCAAGCCCTGTTAAAAATGACAAAACCATACATGAATTTTGTAAATGTACACGTATTTAAAATGTATTTAAAAAGGGGATCACATGCCATCTCCCCCTCGATCTGCCAATGTTTGCTTTAGAATGGACACACAAAAAACATTCTTTGAAGCGGGATTCGGACCTGCGACATTTTGATTTACTGTACTGCTACTCGATCTACAAACATAGCATTGTTTGGGTTTTCATGACTTCTGACTAGAACAGAACAGAATAGAAATAAAAACAACTCACAAACAGGTCTCTCATTTACCCTAGGGGAAAAAAGTACATCATTACCTGCACAAGAATAGAAACAGCCAGTTGTATTACGCTGGATGATTGCCGAAAGCCACCACTATACCGAAAGCCATTAATCCACCGGCAACAATGACAAGGCGACTGCCCACGATGCGAGTAACGGCTGCAACCAAAGGTGCTGTATCAAAATAATGTATGAGACATGATATCAGAATACATGAGGCCTATCAGCTCCGTGCATGAGCCGTTGAGGGGGCAAATACAAGTACATTATTTTTTAAACAGATTCTTAAAGATAATGGCAATTATGGACTACATAAACAAACATTATAGAGATAGAGATAAGAAACATGACCTTAACCCCCACTGACCACCAACTCACCCATCCCTGCGGGACCGATAAATCCCCCAGGAAAAAAATTAATACGCGAAAATAACAAGACCTCATAGGCTAAGGCCAATTTGGGTGTCTGTAAAAGAAAATACAAAGATCGAACATATAATAATGTGTGCTCTGAGAATTTGTTTGTTTTAGGGGAAATAATTTTGACTGGCTCTGTAAAAATGAGTCACATGTCGCACCATGCGTTTACATGTAATGGGCAATGAAATGTTGAGAGGTTTTTAATTTTTTTTTTATTTAATTTTAATTAACATCTGATTTTTGGTTATGTTTTTTTGACATCATTAGGATCTAAATTTTCTTAATATGTTTACATCAACGTCAATTTCAATCAATAAAATATTAAAATCAATGATTTTTGTGAGTACTTTGTTTCAAATATGTCAATAGTTTTCATTTGAATGCTTGTTTTCCTAACAATAAATTGTGTTAATTATGAACATTATTGATTATTACAAATGCCACATCTCCATAATGCAATATGCCACACCTCTAATATATACCAAATTAAAGCCGATGATGTACTCTTTCCAGCTACATAGAAATGTATATTTGTCAAATTTGCGACTTGTGACTCATTTTCACAGAGCGGGTCACAATTAGGCTATTTGGGGAACATTGGTATTACCGTCCTCCGTCATAAATATGGGGTGTCATGGCCCCTGTCCCCGCCCTGGCTGGATCGATGACCATGCCCTCATGTACCCTCATAGACACTTTAATCCCATAATGATGTACTCACCACAGAAAAGGCTAACCATGTTGTACATGACCAGCAATCCATCAATGAGCCTGAGTCGCTGTCAGAAGTCATTATGTACGGCAATAAGAGTACTCCTAGAGCCTTCAAATTACCCATAGTGATGAAATTGGCAGTTAACATTGTGCCTACCATGACCCAACCCATGGGTCCTTGTCGTGCTGAACGAGTCTCAGCGGCTGCGACGCCATTCCGCCCACTAACAATATTCACGTACAATATTTACGATCCAATAGTTAAATTGAATGCAAATATTTTGTTCAGGGTCAACTTTGCCGCTGTGAAACGGTCTCTTATTAACCTTGTATAATTCGTTTATACTCCTTACTTAAATTATTTAGTGATTGTCTGGGGTGGCTCAATGCACAATATAACACATTATTAGGTGTTCGAGCTACGGCGCGAACACCTATTGATATTGTTCGGGTTTTTTAGGTGTTCGAGCTACGGCGCGAACACCTCTTGATATTGTTCGTTTTTTTTTAGGTGTTCGAGCTACGGCGCGAACACCTCTTGATATTGTTCGGCGTTTTTTTGTTCTTCTTCTTCTTCCGAATAAGAATTATCCAGAGACAAAAACATAGTTGCAGAGTTCACAGAACCTTAAAACTTGACACATAGTTAGAACTTAACATGTAGTTTTATGTCAAATTGTGACGTCATAGTGAGAGCATCAGATATCGAATTACACTAAATCAAAGGTTAATATTTTAAAAAATCATATCTCATGAACCACAACGATATTTTCACAGTCTTTGCCCCATGTTATAGATCTTTAATTATGTGATTTTTCGTACACAGACGTGACCCCAATCCGACCTCTCCTTCCGGTCGAAACCGGAAGTTGAAAATTCTAAAGATTTAAAAAATCATATCTCATGAACCACAGAAAATATTTTCTAATCTTTGCATCATCTTAAAGACCTTGAACTATGTCACATTTCTTACACAGACATGACCCCAATTTGACCTCTCCTTCCGGTCGAAAACAGAAGTTTAAACGAACAACTATTCAGAAGCACAGCCATACTGACGTTCTCTTACACACAGACATATCGGCCTATAGTGTGTGCGTTATCTAATTAGAATAGAATAGTTCGAGTTTACGAAGACCGCGCAGGTCATGACCTTCCATGCATGCCGCTATGCGCACAGTGCCATGCAGCAGCAAAACAATGGCTTCCCTGGTGTCGGGCCCGTCTGCAGAAAATGCGTCGCAGAAAATGTACTAATTTAGCATGGAATCCAAATTGTTATCATTTTGGAGATGAGTTGGACAAAAGATTCTTTCATGTGCAAGTGGATGGAAGAAATAGACGGTATGGTTGAGTGTGATGTGCCAATGTCTAAGCATGGAGGAAGGAAATCCTTTCCTTCCTCCATAGTCTAAGCGTTAGGGCTGTTGGAGCTAACGTACATAACATATGTCGCAGCTAACGTTACAGGTAATGTAGGAATTAATTTTAAAAGAATTTGAAAATATCTGGACCTAATCAGACTACATATATTTTGTAAAATAGTTGGACTTAGCCTATATGAAATATATCCTTGACAATTTAACTTATGTCTTCAGACTTTTAATATCTCATTGTGATCTGTCCCTCAGTATCGTGTACTAGTGACAATTTAAAAAAGATCATTCCTGGTGATTATTTTCAATAAGTTACCATGCCTTAATACCTTGACCAACAAAATAAACTATAACCCTAACCACCCCAAATCCATCCACAAAAATCCTGAAAGGGTCACTTTTTGGAGAAAAATCAGCACTGTTGAAAATGGGATCTTTATAATGAGGGTTTTTATCAGATACTTAAAAGTAATACGACATGTATTGTGTTGCACAAAACATAACTTTGTACATGAGCCAAGAATATTCCAACCTTTGGCGGTGTAAAATAAGCAATGGAAATGAACTTCAAGCTGAACTAAAGTTTTGGGTTATTTTTTTCCATAGTGTATACAATGAAGATGGATGCTGACCCAATTATTTTATTATTTTACATGTATGGATGAATAGCCGACATTCCTAAAATTAATTACCGATTCGATTTACAGATTTATGGGTACCACTCTGAGTGGTACAAATGCTTCCATGCCATTGCAGGGGCTGAGAGAGGAAGAAATAAGATTGAAGAAACAGGAAACATCAAGGTAGGCAAATATTAAGAAAAATACGGGTAGAATGTCAGCATCCGACCGCCACTTTTCTCATTCAGGTATAACCATTAAAGTAATCTTACCTACCTCGTAAAGGTGGAGAACATATGGATGATGATGGACATATACTTCCACATTATTCCCAGGATATTTATTTCATGAAAAAATCAGCCATTTTGCTATACGATGAATTCCTCAGTCATGTCAGTCTGATCAATCGTAAACTCCACAATTAGTGACCAACACAGTCATTTGTACACATGCGCGGTGGCAACTATAATATGATCCTTCTATTTTTCTGAAGGGGAGGATTTTTTAGAAGGGAAATAAAAAGTGGATTTTAAAGATAGTTTTTCGCTTTCTGTACCACCAAAATCGATAGAATAATTTTTAACTGGTTAGTATAGGTTGCAAAAATTCCCCAAAACCCTTTAAAAGTGGTGGTCGGATACGACATTGGCTTTCAAAAATTCAATCAAGTTTCAGTATGCAGTAAGCTTGGGCGATAACGATTTTTTTATCCACGATATATCGGCAAACATATATTGCAATTTTCAATAATATCGCAATTCTTTTTTTGCATCGGCATGCATGATTGCCTTTAGAGCCAATAACCACAGGTATTATGTACCCCTCTACAAGTGTCACAATAAATTGCAAATTTATTTGCAGAAGCGATGTATACACTCCTCAAAATAAAATAAGGGTCAAAAGCTATTTTGTGAAAATGTTGACCAAGTCAGGACATAAAACATTTTAGTAAGGAGTAATGGGCTAAAGGTTGCTCTGCAACATTTTAAACACTTTTCACATGGTTGCATGTCTATTGGCTTAGAAACTGACAGATCATGTGACAAGACACCACAAAATGCTGATAACAGGAGTTCATGATAATGTAATCAAGTTTGGCACATCTGCTTTTTATTTTCTTCAAGACTTAATGAGATTCCCACACATAATCAATAGGATTCTGCACTTGATGATAGAGTAAAGATTAAACAGTGGGTTAACCAGCATGGAAACTGTAGGGATGAGGGGACCCTTGAGCCCCCTCCCTATTTTGAAAGGCTTTCCCACCAGTTGATATTCTCTCCCTGTCATAAACTTTGGCAAATCAACATTATTTCTGTATGTTTTGAGACTTAAAGTTAATGTCAGTATGAGGATTACATGACCCCTGACTCGGACTGTACTGTGTGCCCAGTGTTTGGAATCCTGTTGACAACATCTCAGGCTAACACCCACAAAGAAATAAAAGCAGATGTGCCAGAGGCCAAACGATTTGCGACATCATCAAACCTGATATCCTTTGTGATCTTGTCTATGATCTGTCAGTTCTAAGCCAATAATGTACAAACTCATAGTGTAAATGAAATGCTGCAGGAGCAACCTAGATACTACTAAAATGTTTCTATGTCTGACAGTCAACATTGTTCTAAAAAAGCCTGACCTTAACCTATTATTACAGTGTACTCTAATCGATTTGCTTTTGTTTCTCATTTCTAAAAGCTCAAAAGACTAATGGTTTTATTTCCATGAAATGTCTGACTTGACTCACAATGTCGATTTTATATTTTATCCATTGATATATTTGTATTCGCGATTCGCCGATATGCCGATAACTTAAATAGGTTCTCGATATTGTAATCGAATAAAAAAGTTATTGCAATATTCGATATCGTGTTTATCATCAAGCTTAGTATGCAGTAAAATTGTTTCCAGTTATATGTTGCTTTCGTTTTCTTTCTATCTGTTTACCTTGTCTTGTGTGTGTTTACTTTGTTAATTTTTCACTCTCTTTTTTGTCTGCAATGCCCATTCCCTTACTCACTTATTCCTCTACTTCTATTAAATATTTTATCATTCTTTTCTTCATACATATTCAGGTCAATGATATGAGCTCGAGCAGTAAGAATACGGCACTGAACCCCAGAGAAGAAAACCGTGATCTTCATCAGACTTACTCCCTGACAAACCGAGAAAAATTAAGAAAAAACTGATAGCAGTATTCACAGTGCCAAACCTTGATTTCCATGCCAACTATTTGAAACAGCCCAACGGAAAGATGAGAGGTTACTTTGCAAATCGAAGATAAAGATCTTGTGTATGAGTTTGAAAGTTTGCTATCATTGTCTTTTTGCTATAATGAGTATGTACCCAATTCTTGACAAGGCCAGATCACCATCAGATAAAATACCTATTTGGTACAATGATGCATAAATAAAATTCTGTGAAGAAGTCATCCAGAGAGAATAATAAAACAATGAAATTCTTTTCACAAAGTCATTACATCGTAAGTTTCATCAAGTATGTACAAAGTGGATGGAGTTGATTGGAGTTGACTTCCTAATCTGAAAAACACGTCCTGAAAAGGAGTGCATTTCCTACGCTGGTAATTCATGAATCATTTACTAAGAATACAGTTGACTTGAGGTGTACAGCCAAAACTCCTCCCTGCAAAATAACTGGTATAGAGACTGCAGTTGGCTCAAGATACATTATGTACTGATACCGATACTGGGAGCAGTTAAAGGTGCTGGAGAAACGAAGTTTTTACATAAAGGTGCATAATCATCTTCACACACTCTTCAATGCATCAGCTGTACTATATAATACACTTATAATAAAGAAATCACCTGGCATTACATTGCCCTGGCCATCAACTTCCGAATGACTTGTATCACCTTGCAGACTGCTTAACAAATGAGCCAGTAATTTTTCAATTGCCTGCTTTGTTCATCTTACACTAGGACACTGATTCCATGACCCGTTGAAAGTCTACTCTGATTGAGATGATATTGCCCTTTAACCGTATCTTTAATTGAAAAATTCCTGTTGACTTTCTTTTCATACACCAGTAAAAGTTTTTTTTTAAAGTTTAACAATACTAGCCAAAACCAATTAATGGCGGGAGACCATGTTCACTTGGAATATTTGTTGGAATATTTACCAGTACTTGAGAAAAATTATTCTTTTCATTGCAAATTAGACCTTGAAGTTTGGATAACCTTTATCCTGCATGAAATAGTTATTATTGATGGGTGCAAAAATGGATGGAAAAAGAATATCATGACCATGACAAAATAAAAGCAGAAGTGTCATACAAAAGATAAATTTGTTTTTTGCATTTTCATTACTATATTAATTGTGTGTATTAACTCCTGAAGTAACTCATCTTTTAATAACTTTAGGCGATGATGTCATATTAGGGGCACTCGAACACCTTGAGTTTGTTTTTAACAAACTCCTGCCTCTAATTTCTCTTACATATACTTTTGACTTTGCATATATATGTACAACAGTATGTCATTCAAATGGAAAAAACCCACTAACTGCACTGTGGTTGAGTGGCACCTCTAGTTCAGTTTTGATTTACCGTTTTGGTGCCTATTTAACTCTTTGTATACTTTCATTTTGTGCTCGTGAAAGTTATCAATCCAAGTATACAGGACAGGTGTTTACATTTAGGTTGACTATAACGATGCTGTGATGTTTATTATTAATAATTATGGCTATGAAAACATAGATTTGATAACGTTTGTGTGTTAGTCTAGTAGTGGGATTGTGTCTGTACAGCTGTGTATAACTTGTAAGATAAAATATCATCTATGTATACATTACTGATCCGTTCAGTGGTACTCCCCACGATTCTAATGTGGACATACAATTTAATGTAATTTTGTTTGATTTATCAGCCATTTCTTTTTTCTTTTGTTTACATATATGTATTTGTTTCTTATCAAATCAGTTCTCTCATATTGATGTGTGATTAAGAAGCAAAATTCGGTAGATGAGTTTAGATACAATTTATTTTTCAGTAGTCTGTTTTTATATTGCTTAGCAAAGAATTTTAGCAAGCAAAATTCTCATTAACAACTCTATCATATTTCAGCCCCACCGTTTGGAGTTGTTTTGCTTATTTATACTAAACAGAAATTACAAATTTACAGGTTGAAAAAA
>CM055823.1:30873065-30940493 GCA_029582265.1 Zoroaster sp. YZ-2022
CACTCGGGGAAGCCATTGTTTTTGCTGCTGCATACTGTGCGCATGCATGCATGCGCAGGTCATGACTGCGCGGTCTTCCGCGTAAACTCGAACTATTCTATTCTAATTAGATAACGCACACACTATAGGCCGATATGCGTCTGTGTGTAAAGAGAACGTCAGCGTAAACAATGGCTGGGTGCTTCTGAATAGTTGTTCGTTTAAACTTCTGTTTTCGACCGGAAGGAGAGGTCAAATTGGGGTTCATGTCTGTGTAAGAAATGTGACCAAATTTCAAGGTCTTTAAGATGATGCAAAGATTGTGAAAATATTTTTCTGTGGTTCATGAGATATGATTTTTTTAAATCTTTATAATATTTTCAACTCCCGGTTTCGACCGGAAGCGAGAGGTCGGATTGGGGTCACGTCTGTGTACGAGAAAAAATCACATAATTAAAGATCTATAACATGGTGCAAAGAGACTGTGAAATATCGTTTTGTGGTTCATGAGATATGATTTTTTAAAAATATTAACCTTTGATTTAGTGTAATTCGATATCTGATGCTCTCACTATGACGTCAGCAATTTGACATAAAACTACATGTTAAGTTCTAACTTTATGTGTCAAGTTTAAAAGGTCTCTGTGAACTCTGCAACTATGTTTTTGTCTCTGGATAATTCTTATTCTGGAAGAGAAGAAGAAGAAACAAAAAAACGCTAATGAACAATATCAAGCAGGTGTGTTCGCGCCGTAGCTCGAACACCTAAAAAACCCGAACAATATCAAGAGGTGTTCGCGCCGTAGCCTCGAACACTAAAAAACCCGAACAATATCAATAGGTGTTCCGCGCCATAGCTCGGAACACCTAATAATGATTATAGGCTGTGTGTTGATTGAGCCCACCCCAGACAATCACTAAATAATTTCAAAGTAAGGGAGTATAAACCGAATTAAGTACAAGGTTAATAAAGAGAGACCGTTTCACAGCGGTACAAAGTTGGACCCCGAACAAAATATTTGCATTCCAATTTAACTATTGATCGTGAAATATTGGTACGTGAATATTGGTTAGTTGGGCGGAATGGCGTCGCAACCGCTGAGACTCGTTTCAGCACGACAAGGACCTATGCAAGGTTGGGTCATGGTGGGCACAATAACGTTAACTGCCAATTTCATCACTATGGGTAATTTGAAGGCTCTAGGAGTACTCCTTATTGCCAGTACATAATGACTTCCCTGACAGCGACTTGTGGCTCATTGGATGGATTGCTGTCATGCCTACAACATGGTTAGCCTTTTTCTGTGTGTGAGTACATCATTATGGGATTAAGTGTCTACATGAGGGTACATATGAGGGGCATGGTCATCGATCCAGCCAGGGGGCGGGGGACAGGGGGCCATGACACCCCCATATTTATGACGGAGGACGGTAATACTAATGTTCCCCAAATAGCCTAATTGTGACCCGCTCTGTGAAAATGAGTCACAAGTCGCAAATTTGACAAATATACATTTCTATGTAGCTGGAAGGAGTACATCATCGGCTTTAATTTGGTATATGTTAGAGGTGTGTGGCATATTGCATTATGGAGATGTGGCATTTGTAATAATCAATAATGTGCATAATTAACACAATTTAGTGTAAGGAAAACAAGCATTCAAATGAAAACAAATGACATATTTGAGCAAAGTACTCACAAAAATCATTGATTTAATATTTTATTGATTGAAATTGACGTTTATGTAAAAAATATTAAGAAAATTTAGATCCTAATGATGTCAAAAAACATGATAACCAAAAATCAGATGTTAAAAAATTAAATAAAAAAAAAAATTTAAAAAAACCTCTCAACATTTCATTGCCCATTACATGTAAAACGCATGGTGCGACATGTGACTCATTTTTACAGAGCCAGTCAAAATTATTTCCCCTAAAACAAACAAATTCTCAGAGCACACATTATTATATGTTCGATCTTTGTATTTTCTTTTACAGACACCCAAATTGGCCTTAGCCTATGAGGTCTTGTTATTTTCGCGTATTAATTTTTTTCCTGGGGGATTTATCGGTCCCGCAGGGATGGGTGAGTTGGTGGTCAGTGGGGGTTAAGGTCATGTTTCTTATCTCTATCTCTATAATGTTTGTTTATGTAGTCCATAATTGCCATTATCTTTAAGCATCTGTTTAAAAAATAATGTACTTGTATTTGCCCCCTCAACGGCTCATGCACGGAGCTGATAGGCCTCATGTATTCTGATATCATGTCTCATACATTATTTTGATACAGCACCTTTGGTTGCAGCCGTTACTCGCATCGTGGGCAGTCGCCTTGTCATTGTTGCCGGTGGATTAATGGCTTTCTTGGGTATAGTGGTGGCTTCGCAATCATCCAGCGTAATACAACTGGCTGTTTCTATTCTTGTAGCAGGTAATGATGTGTACTTTTTTCCCCTAGGGTAAATGAGAGACCTGTTTGTGAGTTGTTTTTATTTCTATTCTGTTCTGTTCTAGTCAGAAGTCATGAAACCCAAACAATGCTATGTTTGTAGATCGAGTACCGGTACAGTAAATCAAAATGTCGCAGGTCCGAATCCCGCTTCAAAGAATGTTTTTGTGTGTCCATTCTAAAGCAAACATTGGCAGATCGAGGGGAGATGGCATGTGATCCCCTTTTTAAATACATTTTAAATACGTGTACATTTCACAAAATTCATGTATGGTTTTGTCATTTTTAACAGGGCTTGGTAAATCATGTTGTTTGTTTCCAACTTGGGGTGTCATGGCATCCTTCTTCAAAGAGAAATATGGATTAGCTGTTGCAATATCGACTTCGAGTATTCCCATCAGTTTTATCGTGTATGGTCCCGTTACACAAGTCCTCTTGGATACCTACGGCTGGAGAGGAGCTATGCTCCTACTGGGAGGAATCAACTTCCATCTTGTAGTATGCGGTGCACTGGTGAGAAAAGACCCATCGTCATCAGAAGCGAGTCAATACCAAGAGGTGCCGGCCAGCGATACGGAGGAAGACAACGCAGAAAGTCCTGCTGAACAGGAATTACCCAATTCGGTTACTTCCATTCTGAAACATTATCAACGTAAGTGGAAGAGCCTTTGCCAGCGTCTTCTATCATCAATGGATTTTGCAGTTATGGCAAATTCAAGGTTCGTTCTACTAGCTTTGGCGAGGTGCGCCTGTGATTTCTGCTTCAGTGGGTGGTTGGTTTTCATGGTGCCACACGGGCAATTTCTAGGATTGGGTGAGGTCCGGGCGTCATTTTTACCTACAGCATTTGGCATGGGAGCCCTGCTGGGCATGTTGCTGCCAACACTTGTTGAGAAGATCAACTTAGAGCTATCCATGTCAATATGGGCGTGTGTTGGGAGTGGCTTGATGAGTGCGTTCTTCCTTGCAGATGCTTTCTTAAAACCATTCGTCGGACAGATGGTAGTTACGGTCTTTGTAGGAGTGGGCAACGGTATGCAATATCAGGCAAATAATGTCATGATCAGGTTTCTATCGTCATCAGATGACCGGATATTGAATTTAATATGTTGGCTGTTACTCTTTGGTGGTTTTGCGGGTACGGCAGGCGGACTTCTCACAGGTTTGGAACAATTAATTTTAAATTAGTATCTGTAATTGAACCATACAAAATTTTCACCATTTTCACGATCACCGTAAGTACAGGATGTTTTACTTTCAAAGAACACTTCCCTCCTAATAAGTACTTTCTTAAAAACATCCCCTTGTTTTTCAGTCAATTCTTCAATGTGAACTTCAGGTACTAAAACAATTTTTTAAAGACGAACACGATTGCGACTGGCATTTCTTTCTACTACTGTGATCATGATGCAAATTTTGTACGATTCTTTAAAACACTCTTTTATAATACTCAATCGTTCCCAAGCGTAGCTGATAATATATATACTTACCTTTAATACAGACTTTTAATAAGTTATAAAAAGATTAGGTTTACGGGTAACACCAATAACCACTTCTTGATGGAAGTAGTGACGCGGTTCTGATGAGAACCGGTATATAGTGAGGATAGTTATTGACGTTTCGAACAGTTTCTTCTGTCAGTCTTCAGGAGGATTGCAAGACGGACTGAAAACAGACAGAGATTATTACACATGCTGTTACCTAATTTTACTAATATCGAATCCACCATGCAAAAATTCAAATCGTATTTAAATTGAACCAATGGTCATGAAGATCTTTTGTCTTGTTGGGCATAAAGTAATGATCTATTGTCTTGTTGGTCATGAAGTAATTATCTATTGTTTTGTTGGGAATAAAGTAATGATCTATTGTCTTGTTGGTCATGAAGTAATTATTTATTATCTTGTTGGTCGTGAAGTAATTATCTATTGTTTTGTATTTGTCTTGTCTTGTAATTATCTATTGTCTTGTAATTATTGTCTTATTTGGGCATAAAGATATTGTATATTGTCTTGTTGGGCGTTAAGTAATTATCTATTGTCTTGTTTGCTTTGTTTCAGGATGGATCTATGAGTGGACAGGGAGTTTCCAAACTGCACTCATTATGTACTGTGGCATAATGTTTGTATCGATGCTGCTGTATATTACGAATTATTTATTGTACGATAGGAATCAACAGCAGGATGAAGCAGATGACGATTAAAGGGAAGGTATACAGTATTGGCCATTATAACCAATGTTGTATCGAATGTTGTAACCATTGTTAAAGCCAATATTGTTTATCTCGACAAATTAATCGATTACACATTGGTAATCTATAGGTAATCTTAAGAACATAAATGATCATAGTTTTAAATAAAACTGACTTGTTTATGAATTGAAATTTATGTTGAATAAAAAATCCAAAATTTTTGAGAAATGCATATAAATTATGCTCGAACTATTAAATTCCTGAATAAATTTAATATCTTGGCTAATTCACAATTTGGTTTTCGTAATAAGCATTCTACCACTCATGCCCAAACACACTGTAGGGATATTTCTAGACCTTTCCAAGGCATTTGATACAATTGATCATGACATTTTATTGAATAAACTTTCTTTTTATGGCATTCGGGGAACTTCACTTGAATGGTTTAATATGTATCTATTAATGGTATTAATTCAAACTCCAGCATTCTCGCATATGGCGTAACCCCAGGGATCAATTCTAGGACCATTACTTTTTATATTATACATAAATGACTTTACTAAATCTTCTAATGTACTATCTTTTGTTTTGTTTGCTGATGACTCTAATTTATTTTTTTCTCAAAGTAACCTTAATTATGTCATTGATACTTTGAACAATGAACTCAAATCAGTTGTTAACTGGTTCAGAGTCAATAAGTTGTCCCTCAATGTTGCTAAAACCAACTATATGTTGTTTAGTAATTCTGCCAATTTTCTTCCCTATGAAGTAATAATTAATTATTGCATCATTAAAAGAAATGATTGTTGTAAATTTTGGGATTGTTTATTGACTCTGGATTAACATGGACAAATCATATTGATCATATTTGTAAAATTATTGCTAGGAACATTGGTGTGATTAATAGGATCAAACATTTTATTCCCTCATGTCCTTGATTCTCTTTATAATACATTAATTGTATCTTACCTCAACTATGGAATACTCGCATGGGGAAATAGCTCTGTCACTTATTTAAACAGGTTACTTCTACAGAAGAGAGCTTTACGTGTAATTGTCCTGACTTTTATGCACATACGGATCGCCTTTTCATTAAACATAGGACTTTAAAGCTTTCATCAGCTTGGGTCCCTCATGTTTCAATCAACCTGCAACACCTTACCATATACAATTAACAGTATATTTACCCGGAATTATGAAATTCATTCTCATTCCACTCGTCAAGCTTCCAATTTTCATATCGCATTTACTCGAACTTCATTTGCTCGCAAAACTATCAAATATGAGGGCCCCAGGCTTTGGGATACATTTACTGATGAACTTAAAGCATAAAAAATATCCACATTTTTAAACGTGTGTTTAAATCTATCTTGTTGAATTCTTATAATTGAAACCATAGGTAAAACTTGTAGCTTTGCATGGTGAGAATGATAAGTAAGACTAATTGCGGTGACACCATGTAAGAATCTCAATTGAGTAGTAATTGAAACCATGTTTTTGCATTTATTTAACATTCCACGCTGACCTGTTTATGTCTGTCTGTTCTGTAGCCACTGTCCATTGTATTGTTTGTGTATTACTTGTGTATGTTTAAGTAACTAACTATTTATTATATATATATATATATATATATATATATATATATATATATATATATATATATATATGTATTATTATATTATATATATATATATATTGTTTTAACCTGTTACTTTTCAGGTCTTTGTCCCAACCTGTTCTATTTCTAGGTATTTGCTTTAACCTGTTGCTTTATCTTATCTTGTATACTTTTACATTTTTTCAAACTGTCTCTCATAGATCTATTTTAATTGAGCTATTTACACCATGTTTACACCCACACATCAACTCCTCAATTTGTAAGGCTCAACCCCCCCCCTTTTTTTGTTGTCGTATCCCTTTGTGTATTGTCCTATGTTTATGCCAGCTTCACTACAAGCTTCACTACACCTCTACCTATTGTGTGGCTCAATAATCCCCCTTTTGTTCACTTCTGATACTCCTATTGGCTTTTTCTCGACTGATGCTTATCTTTAATTGGTCACTATTTTCCCGCCTTTTTTGGATCCCGCCCCATGATCCTTTGCTTTCCCTTATAAATGGATGAGTTTTTATGTTGTACTTTGTCAAAGCCTCTGATGAAGGTCCGGATTGGATCGAAAGCTAAGGCCACCCTCCCGATATATATATATATATATATATATATATATATATATATATATATACAGTGCGTATAAAAAAAAAGGTAATCCGAATTCAGGGGGTTAATATGCCAAGGTTATTTAGTTTGACAATTTACATGTAGTGTACCAAAGAAGAGGAACTCCTCAGCTTTCCATTGATACCTTTATTGACCCATTGCTGTCACACATGACCGAGTACATTGTTATTGAAAATGACAAATTCAAATCGCATTTTTGCAAGTTTGGGTAATCAGTGCAAAAGGCAGGATAATTAGTGAAAGTCAGTACGATAAACCAGATTTTCTTTAGGAATGACTGGACATTATTCAAAAGAATCTCTTCTAACATTGCCCTTTTATGCACCCACACCTTCAACATGTCCACCTCCCTTTCGACACAAAGCTGACAGCGACGGAGCATGTCCTGCACTGCTCGTCTCACCATAGCCGGATTATTGCGTAAAGCATCCACTTCATTTCGAATACGGCCCTGCAATTCATCAAGATCACGGGAGGAGTTGCAAACACCTTGTTCTTCAAATGTCCCCAAAGGAAATAGTCACATGGTGTGAGGTCAGGTGATCTTGGTGGCCATTCCACCTCATGGTTGACGGCGATGACTCGTTCGCCAAAGAGTTCCCTCAGACGATCTCCGGACAGCGATAAGGCGATGTGCTGGGGCGCCATCTTGGGCCCACCAGAGTTGTCTGAAGACCCCACGAACCTGTCGCTCAAAGTGTTCCTGCAGCTGCGGTAAAACGTTATCATTGAGCATCTGCAGATACATGTTACCATTGACATTCCTTTGAAAAGAAAAACGGTCCGATCAGCTGACCACTTCCACAAAGTCCTAACCAAACAGTCCACTTTTTGTCGACTCATGTTAACCTCAAAATTGAATTCTGGGGTGTCTTGCTGGTGCATATTCAAGAACATTATGCGTATTGACCTTGCCGTTCATGGAGAAAGCAGCTTCGTCGCCGATTACGAGATTCCGCAGAAAATTGACATCTCTCTCGGTACGGGCTATCAACCATCTGGCAAACGCCAGCCTTCTAGCAAAATCTCTTGGCGTAAGTTGATGTCGGATGTGAATCCGATATGGATGCTGGTGGAGGTCCAATCTCGTGATTCTGTTGAATGTCGCCGAAGGCAATCTCAGCCCATTTCGCCTTGCGCTGGTGTCCCTAGGATGCTCCAAAAGTTGCTGCCTTACTGCTGCAATGTTCCCTTCTGATCGCCCGGTGCGCCTCCTGCCAGAATTCCCCTTGTTGCGGTTGAGGCTAGTGCCATACTCTTGATATTTTCTAACATTCGCCCAGATGGTTTTGGCTGCTGGGGGCTCCCGTTCTGGGAAATGTTCCCTGAAAGCATCGCGAGTTTGCTGCAAACTGTGAGTTTGGTGAAATGTTGTAATCACGAAAACTCGCTGTTCAGTCGTTAGTTGTACCATTTTTCAAACTACCTGTCCCTAAACCGAGGCCCTTCATAAATACCCAACTTGAAGAAAAGGATGTCGTAACAGACGATTACCGCACCAGCTTAAAAATCTTACATAATCATCTAGGCAGTCAAGTGATGCGTCCATTTCAGACTGCCTTGAACTGATTGCCCAAACTTGCAAAAATGCGATTTGAATTTGCCATTTTCAATAACAATGTACTCGGCCATGTGTGACAGCAATGGATCGATACAGGTATCAATGGAAAGCTGAGGAGTTCCTCTTCTTTGGTACACTACATGTAAATTGTCAAACTAAATAACCTTGGCATATTAACGCCCTGAATTCGGATTACCTTTTTTTTGATACGCACTGAACGGGTAGCGAGCAAAGAAAAATTGGCTGATGCCGAACTCGAACCTGCAACCTCTCGATTACCGTACGAGCGCTCTACCAACTGAGCTAACCAGCCCCTATGTTGGTGGGCGGTCCGCTTATGCCAATTATCTATTGCTCTATGGGGCCAGGTCAGAGGCCAAACCATATCTGCCGAGTAGCCAGGGATCAAGCCCCGGTCAGATGCAAACAACCCGGGTAACGGCAGTAGCCGGGATCACACAATTAACGGGACACAAGCCTTTTATGTGGTTGTACACAAAGTAGATTTATATGGATATATATATATATATATATATATATATATATATATATATATATATTATCGTAAAAAGTGTTAAGGCAAAACATATATGGAGATAAAAATTACTTTAGAAAGGGAAAATAAATATATTTGGGAAAAGAATGTGATGTTATTGACACAGATGAGTGAACAAATTAGACAGATGTTAAGGGTACTGAAAGCAGGGCTGTGACAAAGTTTGCATATTTGAATAACAAAGGTCCAAAAAACATTTTTAAAAACCTGCACATTAAACTTTTGAGGTAAGTAGCGAAAACAAAGCAGATTACATTGTTTTAGGTACAATCCTTGTTTTCAAGAATGTGTTGAAAAAACAAAGGCATTTGGTATTCTGCACACTTGCATGGTTGAGATTTGTTATTCAAATATGCAAACTTGTCACAGTCCTGCTTTCAGTACTCTTAACATCTGTCTAATTTGTTCACTCATCTGTGTCAATAACATCACAAGCTGTATACCGGGTACCATTGCAAAGAGGACATTCTGCCCTTTCTAGAGATATATTTCTCTTTCCCATATATAAAGTAGTTTTGCCATTACAGTAATTTTTATCTCGGTATACTTTTTATGGGGACACCCTGTATATATATATATATATATATATATATATATATAACTCCTCAATTTGTAAGGCTTAAAACCCCCCCTTTTTTGTTGTCGTATCCCTTTGTGTATTGTGCTATGTTTATGCCAGCTTTACTAAAAGCTGCCA
This sequence comes from Zoroaster sp. YZ-2022, assembly GCA_029582265.1. Lineage (NCBI taxonomy): Eukaryota > Metazoa > Echinodermata > Asteroidea > Forcipulatida > Zoroasteridae > Zoroaster > Zoroaster sp. YZ-2022. Next base: position 30,882,738 of record CM055823.1, read on the forward strand.
CCTCTACCTATTGTGTGGCTCAATAATCCCTCTTTTACCCTAGCTTCACCATAAGCTGCCAATCTACTTATTGTGTGGCTCAATAATCCCCCCTCTGTTCACTTCTGATACTCCTATTGGCTTTTTCTAGACTGATGCTTATCTCTAATTGGTCACTATTTTCCCGCCTTTTTTGGATCCCGCCCCATGATCCTTTGCTTTCTGTTTTCCCTATAAATGGATGAGTTTTTATGTTGTACTTTGTCAAAACCTCTGATGAAGGTCCGGATTGGATCGGGCTAAGGCCACCCTCCCGATTTAATATATATATATATATATAATTTTATTATTTTATTATTGTATCAAACTTATTTTATCCTTGACAAATTATAGAACTGATATTTGCTTTTAATATTCTTCTAGAAAATAATTAATTAATAAAATAGTATGAATGTAAAATAGTAGTTATTGGCCTCAGTTATGTTTTGAACCTAGCAAGTTCTTTCTCAGAGAAAGAACCCACTAGGTTTGAGATGTAAGGCCATTAACTACTATTTTGCATTTATATACTACGGGTCCTTTAGGTTGGTAAGCAGTTTGCAACAGCCAATTCTCTATTTATTAAATAGTACAAAAATATATTTATACATCTAACTGATCCTCCAGCAGCCTACTTAAGCAGCATTTTCCAGAGTCCGGCATTCTCCTGAGGACGATCAGAGCATACTGATCGAAACGTCGAGTTGTACCCCCAGTTCTTTTCAGAACTAATTACTACTCAATTGAGATTCCACATGGTGTCACCGCAATTAGTCTTACTTATCATCCTCACCATGCAAAGCTACAAGTTTTACACATCAACTAACATTAACAACATATTTCATGGCTTAGCAGGGATTTTGGATTGTATAATGCCAAAATGTATTTCTGTAAATGATAAAGTAGATCTAATGCTCTTGAACAAGTTCTGCTAGTATGTAGATGTGAAGCATCATCTTTAGATATAGTAAGATTTGCGATGACATTGAAATAATCTCTTTTGGGTAGTAAGGGTTCTGAGAAGAACCTTTGGTTAACTCAACATTTTGATCTGTATGCTTTGATCATCTTCGAGGAGAATGCGGAATGCTGGTGCAGGAGGGGCTTAAGTAGCTCGGTGGAGGAGTCCTGACCACTAGATCTTTGGGATTGATTGCTTGTGCTTGTAGATGTAGCTATTACCTTAAAAAATTGAAATACATTTATAATTAATTATGTGTGAAATAACAAATGTATTATTACACAATTTATTTATAGAAAGTGAAAGATAATTAATATTGTAACAATTGTAACATCCCTTAAAAACATTCAAATAACAAATCCCATATCCCACTATTTTATTTTAAGCTAGGTTTCAACTTAAAAGGTTCAGGGGTTACACAGTTGTAAACCTTAAATTTATTTGGGTACTACCAACTTTGTATTCTCTTTCACTTACTATTAGTATATCATCGTGATTGTACAAACTATACTATTTCTATGACAGTAACCAGTGGGTTAATATTTCATGTTTAAGATGATAACAAGTCCCATGCATGTCAAATACAATGTCAAATACAATGTTCCCAAGTTAACTCCCATGAAACCATTAAATACTTGTGGTGCATGGTGAATAATATTATTATTAAAAACAAACTTACCCAACTAAGGTCACAGATAATAACTTTGCCAGCAAACAATCCTTTTAGATGATATGATGTAGGCCTATGTACATTTACTAACCTAATTATATAATTGTCTTAATTGAGTTAAAAACCCATCAACCATGTCAACAAACCACGAACAGCTGATTAGTAACCATTCTAGATTATACATGTGGTACATAATCACATACACAGTCTGGTAACCACCATTATGTATGTCTCTACAGTGCATATGGAGTCAGTGAACCTTTACGTTAAACAGAGGGCGCCCTTCAAGCAGAACTTTCAGGGGGCATGTAGGGGGGTTTAGAAATATCAAATTTTTATTTTAGTGGTTTGTTTCTATTATTGTTTCTAATAGGCCTGTACATGTTTTGAGGAGGGTAGAATATAAAAAAGTTTTTAAAAAGGTGAAATAATACCCCCCTTAATTCTAACGTGGACCTTGTTAAGTCCTTCTGGTGATTCCCCATGCAGTGAAATCAACATTCTTCACGAGGATCTTCGCTCTATGGTTAGTGACATTCATTCAAAACTGGATACAGTTATTTCGAATCAAGCAAGCATTCTTAATGGAGTCTCCATTATCGAGGGCAAGCAGGCTGATTTTGAAGCTGCAATCAGCTTCACTTCTGAATCCGTTGAACTGCTTCAAAAACAGGCCAACATGTCAACAAATAACACTGCCAAAACCGAGAAACAACTACAGGAGACAGCTACTAACCTTGCAGAACTCAAAGATGAGGTACTCCAACTTGAGAGATACTCTCGAAGTTTTAATCTGCGCTTTGTGGAGGAATCCCTGAGGAGCCTTCTGAAAATCCAACATATGCACTTCAAGCAGTCAAGAAGCTCCTGACTGAAAAGTTCAACCTTCCTAACATCATCATTGAGAATGCTCATCGATCTGGCCACAATAAGCCCAAAACATCCTTGGATAAACCCCGTCACATCATCGGCAAATTTATCTACCGACCGGAAAGGCAACAAATTCTGCGACAAGCAAAGGCTGCGCTTCATGACACAAACATTTTTGTTCTCCAAGATCTACCTCAAGCTGATGCTATCAAGAAGCGATCTCTTCATGTCATGAAACAGTCATACGACAAGGGACAGAAGGTTGCCTTCCGTAACGGTAAACTGTATATTGACGATAAGGAGTATCGTACTCCCCCCTTATAATCAGCTATCAGGGAACGTTTTATTAATCATTCGAACAATTTTATTATAATTGTTTTGATTTAATTATTATCTACTACAAATCCTCCGGTGCTGTCTGACAGACGACAGATCTATTTAACTATATATGAAGTGCTCTCTACCCCTATTGTCTATTTTATGTATTTGTATTTTTGTATCTTCGTTTTGTGAACTGTCTTGTGTCATGTGTTTGTTGGTTCTTGTTTGTCTTGCTGGTCAGCATTATTATGGGTTTACATTGTTTAAACAATTGATCTACAGGTACTCTTAATAATGAGTTGTAATGAACATTGAAGAAGATAATGATAATGATACTCCATTTTACTTATCTAATAACACTCAATATTATTCCATAGAGCAATTTCCTAAGCAGGTTGATGACAATCCTATCTCTTTATTGCACATAAATATTAGAAGTCTCCAAAAAAATATAGATAAACTCAAGATTCTTTTAAATTTATTAAATTATAAATTTTCTGTTATTGCACTTTCTGAAACTTGGCTCAAATCAGTTCCCCACAGTTACTATTTTGTTGCCTGGTTATGAGCTCATTGTGAATAATAGACGGGGCACCAAGGCTGGTGGTGGAGTGGCTCTCTATGTTTCAAGTGAACTGAATATTACTGTCAGGGAAGATTAACAATTTTCAGATGACTCTCTTGAGTCACTATTTGTTGAAATTTGTATTCCAAATACTAAAAACATCATTGCAGGTGTTGTATATAAAGCACCGTCTGCTGTTCACGATGAGTTCATGACTACTTTTCAGATGATATGTTCTCATGTTGATTGTGGTAGTAAGCCCTGCATACTTTCTGGGGATTTCAATATTAATTTACTTAATTATACCAATTCAAGCTCCCAGTCCTTTATCGATTTATTTACATCCCATTCCTTTCTCCCTCAAATTGATAAGCCCACACGTATTACCGATACTTCTGCTACACTTATTGATAATTTCTTATCAAATATTGTTCCATCATCTAATTCTGGTATTTTAATTTCCGATATTTCAGATCGCTTGCCAATTTTTATGTTTATACAGTCTCCCAACTCTAGCCCTTCTCACAATCGCAATAATACTTATTCTTTTTCTCGTAATCTTTCTGGGGTGAACTTTGATAATTTCTTGAATGACTTACACACTTTTGATTGGACAAACGTTTTCAGTTGTAATAATCCTGATACTGCATACAATACATTTTTGGATAGTTTTAATTTTTTGTATGATCAAAATGTTCCGCTAGTACGTCAAAATAACAATACCAAAGCTAAACACAACTCAAGTACACCTTGGATTACACATTCCCTCCTTAGATCTATTAAGAAAAAGAATAAATTGTATCGTCAGTACTTGTCTAATCCCTCAATTTCCCATAAACGCAAGTACACAAAGTATAAAAATACCTTGACTAGTGTCCTACGTTTATCCAAGAAAAATTACTATTCTCTTCAGTTTGAAAAAGAAAAGAACAACATTCGCAATACTTGGAAGGTCATTAATTCTGTTTTGAATCAAAATAATTCTTCTCGCAGTATAAACAGTATTTTTATTAATGGTAAACTAATTGATGATTCTGACCAAATTGCTAATCACTTTAATAATTACTTTATCAACATTGGTCCTAAACTTGCTGACAACATTCAACCAAAGCACTCATCTGTTAGCTTTACTGATTATATGTCTAACCCTAATTCTAACTCTTTCTTTTTTACCCCAGTTAATGAATTTGAGATTATGGATATTGTGAACAATTTACAAAACAAAAAAAGCTCTGGTCATGACTTAATTAATATTTCTATTATTAAGAAGTCGATCTCTGCTATATGTAAACCTCTTGCACATATTGTCAACGCTTCCTTTATTACCGGCATTGTTCCATCACAATTAAAAATTGCCAAAGTCATTCCAGTTTTTAAAAAGGGCGATCGTTATTGTATTAATAATTATAGACCTATCTCTATTCTTTCATGTTTTTCTAAGATTTTTGAAAAATGTGTTTATGCCCGCACCATCAAGTTTTTGGATAAGTTTGATATTTTGACTAATTCACAATTTGGTTTCCGAACTAAACATTCAACCTTGCACTTCTTGATTTTATTGATAAAGTTTCTAATGCAATCGATAACTCCAGACATACTCTGAGGATATTCCTCGACCTTTCAAAAGCTTTTGATACGACAGACCATAAAATATTATTGTACAAACTTTCTTACTATGGTATTCGAGGAATTTCCCTTGAGTGGTTTAGGAGTTATCTCTCAGATAGATCACAATATGTATCCATCAATGGCATAAATTCAGATTCTGACATCCTTACATATGGCGTACCACAAGGATCAATTCTAGGGCCGTTGCTCTTTATTTTATACATTAATGATTTTACTAATTCATCTAGTGTGCTCTCATTTACATTGTTTGCTGATGACTCAAATTTATTCTTTTCTCACAGCAACCTTAATTATCTTGTACAGACTATTAATAATGAGCTTAAACTTATTGCTAACTGGTTTACGGTCAATAAATTGTCCCTTAATATTGCCAAAACTAACTAGGCCTATATGTTATTCAGCAACTCGGCCAGTGACGTTCCATGTGATGTTAAGATCAATGACTCAATCATAACTAAAACTGATTGGTGTAAGTTTTTGGAATTTTTTGTTGACCGTGGACTCAAATGGAATAGTCATATTGATTACATTTGTAAAATTATTGCTAGAAATATTGGTGTAATCAACAGGATCAAACATTTTCTCCCTGGACTGGTACTTAATTCCCTTGATTATACTTTGATTGTTTCCTACCTCAACTATGGGATACTTGTATGGGGAGCTAGTTCTGCTGCTAATCTTAATAGACTCCTCTTACAAAAACGGGCCCTTCGTGTTATTAATTTTGCAGAATTTAATGCACATACAGATCCCCCTTTTTTTTTAAACATAGGACTTTAAAAATCAAGGATATCTATCGCCTTCAGCTTGGGTCCCTCATGTATCAGCTTACCCGTGCAAAGTTACCTGCGTCTATAAAATTTTAGTTTTCTCTTAATTCTGAAATACATTCACATTTCACCCGCCAAGTTTCTAATTTTCACATTCCTTATACTCGCACTGCTCTAGCTCATAAACCAATTAAATCTGAGGGACCAATGCTTTGGAATACGCTTAATGAGCAACTTAAAGGTTCCAAAAATATCTGTATATTTAAACGTGTCTTTAAATCTGTTACATTGGAATCTTATTGTTAATGAGTGTTCTACAGTATACTTGTACATTCTAATCCATATTATCTGACCTTTCAAGACCGTCTGTGTAATTGATGTCCTTTGTCTGTGTTAGTCCATTGTTGGTTTAGTAATTGTTGTTTTTCTTTGTGAACATGCATGTGCATTGAGACCCACTTTATATTTTGTTCACTGGTGGCTTGACCACGGGCCTTCATGGTTCATTCAACTTTATTTTTTATCTCTGTCTCAATGCGCGTGCATGTTATCAAGGGACCATTGCCTACAAGCTTTACTTCATAAATGGATCCCTCTGCAGTATCACTTTTGCTTTGTATCTATTCTTTAATTTTTTCAGTAATATCGTTTTCTTGTACTTGATATTGTCATTACTGTTTTGATACTGTGGAAAATAAATGAACCTATGAACCTAACAGTTTTGTTTGTTTCTGTTTCCGGAGGGACAGCAATATATTTGACATTATTTCACTATTTTACTAATTTGATAGCACATGAGACAAACATATTTCATCCCTTAGGTTGTAGAACCGCTTGTTGCACTTTTTTTGGAACAAAGTAGTTGCATTCAATTTAACTATTGGGTCGTGAATATAGCTTTGTTTGAGGGTGGATCTATGACTATATGAGTGGACAAGGAGTTTCCAAGCCGCGTGCATTATATAATGTTATTATCGATTCTACTGCATATTACGAATATTTATTGTACGATAAGAATCAACGGCAGGATGAAGTAGATGACGATTAAAGGGAAGATATTCAGTATTAATTGGTCATTATAATCAATGTTGTATCGACTGTTGTAACAATTGTTCAAGCTAATATTGGTAATCTCTACAAATTAATCGATTTGAAATATTTATTCACATGAAGTGAGACATAATTATTTAATGATGAAAATTAAAAAATACACTTTTGGTAATCTAAAAAACAAAAATGATCCTAGTTTTAAATAAAACTTACTTGTTTATTTTGTGTTCAACCTGTAAATTTGTATTTTCTGTTTAGTAGAAATAAGTTAAACAACCTCCAAACGGGGCCAGTTACATAGAGTTGTAGCCGAGAATTTTGCTATAGCAAAACAGATGCAATTTTAGTGTTGGCAACTGTTCAGTGTGTGAAAGGTTACACTGTGACAATATGAAAGACCGTAACCAGAAAAACAAACTGAGAACTTATCGTATTTTTAAAATGAAACACGAGTTTGAGCCGTATTTATGTTATGTATACAATGTAAATTATTGATCTCATTCAGCTCTTTTCAGATGTTCGTTACATATATAGACTCTTTGATAGAAGTTGGTATGATGGTTTAACACCACAACAATGAGTACGCCCACATTGCGAACTAGATATTGAAAATGAAATGCACTTTTATTTGACTGTCCATTGTATAATGAGTTAAGGAAGAATATGTTACATGATATGTAAAATGCACACAGCCTTCAATTTCATGACTAAGGAGGAGAAATTTCATCTCAGGATACTGAAAGTTTACTGATGTGGAAGGAGGGTGAAATGCTGTGTAGTTTTCTTTTGTATTTTCTCTTTGGAAACACCCGCCATGATTTGTTTATTGTTGTTTAATAATATAATCGTTGTTACCCTTCTCGGGGTCATGGGGATATATTCCTATTCAATTTAACTATTGGATCATGAAATATTGTACATGCTAGCTGTGCGGAATGGCGTCGCAGCTGAGAGTTGTTAATGTTCAGCACGACAAGGACCCATGGGGTTGGGTCATGGTGGGCACAATGTTAACCCTATCCGTACCGCGGGCGCCAAATGGCACATATTTGTGGTCATTGTTCCAGACCAGGGGATACAAATGGCACCTTTGCAAACGTATTGTTTTACGACCGGCGGAGCTAATTGGTCCCCAGCCAAAATGCTTATGCGAATTTCATGACGGTCGCCCTCTATCGACGATTTAATTAATCCGCGCATAGTTAGCGTCCCCCCCCCCCCAGCCAGCGCGTTATTTAAAAGAAAAAGTGGCTGCGGGATAGTGGCTGCCGAATCGAAACTTAATCATGGACAGCGATAGAAATGCTGCCATTTTGGCAGAGATATTTGATGATAGTGACTCGAAATGGAGATCGACACGGAGAATGATGAAAGCAGCGATGATCAGGGTGATGATGAATCCTCAAGCGAAGGCGAAAAAGGACATTCGAGCGACGTGGATCCGCAGGATGAGGTATTTATATTGTGTAGGTCATGACCGTATAACATTAGTTAGGCACTACCCTTTTAACATCAGTTTTTAATTGGATTTTGGAGAATAGCTTCATTTTAAGCTGTACGCAACGAATTTAACATTGAGTGTAGATAAATGCCAGTTCTATTTTACGTATGCTCTTTTCCGCGTAATTTCATGTTTGACGAGATCGTGAGTAAACTATTGCCCCCCCAACAAAAAACCACACCAAACATCTATACTCTAAATAAATGGCCGCCAATTTAAAAAAGCCAAGATGGCCACCATTGGCGGCCATGTTGGATTAAAAGATTTATCACGTGATTATGTTATTCATTTATGTATTCAAAATATAGAAGACGGCGTGTAACATGTTATTAAAGACGAAATATATGCAATTGCATTATTTTTGCATGACACTAAAAAACAAATGGATATTTAATTACATTACAACCGTTGCCATGATAACTGTGGACCTTCCCCAAATTAAATGATTGTATTACGAGATTATAAAAAGTCCCCAAAATTTCATCAATCTGGTCATCAAAAACAGCGGAAATAGTGCCAATTTTAGGCACACTTTCATAAAAATTATACTGTGTGATAGACGAAAAGTACCCTCATGCATTTTGTCTCTTCCTTCCGCAGAAAATGCCAAATCCAGATGGAAGAAAACAGACTTCAGATCGGGTTGAAAAGAGATCAGTCATCTCAACAGGAAGCCGATGCAATTCACCGGAAGCTCTGGTCCTGCAGGTGACTTCTCAGGCCTTTCTGCAGTACAGGTATTCCAGTTGTTCTTCTGCAGGTGCCGTCTGGGATCTGCTTGTAGACGAAACAAACCGCTACGCAGAGCAAACTGTTTCAGAAACCTCCTGGACCCCACTCACTCGAATGAAATGATGGCATTTGTAGCGCTACTGCTTGCTATGGGCATCAACAAGTCGCCTCAGTACAGTATGTGCTGGTCAACATATGAAGTTCTACGGATGTCATTTATCCATCCATAATGTCAAGAAATAGATTTATTTCCATTATGCGATTTTTTCACCTCTCCGACAACCGGTTTGCCTGAACCAGCCTCTGGATGTGACAAGCTTAAGAAAGTTAGGCCTTTGCTGAATGTCCTCCTCCCCAAATTTCGCAGCCTCTATTACCCTGGACAGAACCTATCTCCTGATGAGAGTATGCTCAAATTTAAGGGACGCCTCGGTTTCTACAGTACATGCCCAGAAAACCGGTCAAATGAAATTAAGGCATTCTCTTTGAACGAGTCAGAGACGGGTTACACCTATTCGTGGATGCTGTACACAGGAGCTGCTGCCAAGGAGACAAAAACTTCAAGAAGGCTACATGTACATGTAGATACCGATTCATCCCCTCAAAGTGCCATCCTCTGACCTAACCATCCCAGGAGAAGTCGTCGTTGAACTTCTAAATGGACTTGAACATAAAAGGACATGTAATTTATTGTGATAATTACTTTAACAGACCAGCTCTGGTATCCAAACTGTCTCAATTAGGATTTGGATGTTTGTGGTCCAGTGCGTTATACTGCACAGGGAATACCGAATGCAGCCCACCCAAAGACAAATAGAATGAAAAGGAGATAACCCAAACTTTTATGAGAAGGCTGGTCAGTTATGCATTGTTTGACATGATAACAAAAATGTTGTACTCTAACAAATGTAGGTGATTGCCAAGTAATTACAAAACAAATTCGGTGTAAGAAGAGCGAAAGTGGATTTCGTGAAATTGCTAAGCCCAAATCTATAGATAACTACAACAAATTCATGGGAGGAACCGATCTCGCTAATCAAATTTTTCAGTACTACACACATACACACAGAAGTTTGAAATAGTGGAAACGAGTGTTTTCAGTATGTTGAACATATCCATGCTCAATGCCACGGTAATTTTCAAACAGCATACCAACAAACAAGCATGTCAGTAATCTTGACTTCCGTCTTCAAGTCATAGACGGCCTACTCACAGGTTGGGAACGTAATACAATGCTGCGTTTTACACGATCCAATGCGAATAACCTTCCTGTTCGGCTGATGGAGAAAATGCATTATCCTGGCAAAACCCTTCCGGAAGAAAACGTGACTGCATTGTTTGTAGCAACCGGCGATTACACAATAGAAAACAAACGAGGATGATATGTAAACAATGTACATATCCGATGTGCGTAGTTCCTTGCTTTGAGAAATACCATACTTTGCACTTTGCATAAATTGCAAACAACCTATTTTGAGATAACCGACTTGCCAACAACTAATTATTGTTGTGGTAAGCAGACACCTATAGATTTATGTGTAAACTATATTAACGAGCATAATTATTCAACCTTACTGTTCAAAATAGAGTGCAATCGCCGGTGAATGTATTTTCATAAAATTATAACCAAAAAGTGGATTTGTTATTGTAAATTAATCAGTTTTTTGGCCACTCTTTGTACACATTCGAATCTCCATCACTCTTGGCTCTACCCCCTCCCCTCCCCTATTCAATGTTGGTCAACAACTGTGTTCGTGTGCCCACAATCCCAACCAACATTGAATGGGGGTAATCATTTGATTGAATGTCCTTCAATCAATAGATAGATAGTTCAGAATGGCGTAAACATTATGTTAGAAATTGTAAATGTGTCCCAGTATTCAATAAGGCTCTTACTCAGAAACAGATTAATATGATAGAAAGTATCCAAAAAAGAGCCTGTAGAATTATCCTTGGTGTTGATTATGTATCTTACAACCTGGCCCTATCAGTATGTAAATTTCAAACCCTGGAAGGGAGAAGACACAATATCTGTGTTGATTTTGCCACTGCTTTAGCTAGCCATCCTCAGTATCAAAATTGGCTCCCTTTGAAAAATCCTGTTGACTGTTTTTTGAGACAAAAAACAGTATTTCTGTAAAACTCAGAGATTTCGTAACAGTGCCATTCCGTATTTTATTAATCTACTTAACACTACAACACACATATAAATTATTACATTATTTAGCCACATATTTTTAATTTCTTAATTATTTTATTACACCTGTTTTAGCGTGTTTGTATGTATACATTTTAAATTCTGAAATTGTAATTGTTTTATTTTAATTGTATTAATTGTAACACATTGTAAAAGTGCCATAATTCAGCCTTTGGCTGCCATGTGACATTTTTTAGTGTAATAAACCATCAATGAATGAATGAATGAATGTAATCATGCAAAGTTTCAAATCTTCCAAATGTTATTTGTAATACTTAAAGCTGCATGCTGTACAGTGGAATTGCACACATGTGCATGTACATTAACTACAGAGTGTAGAGTGGTGGCGCTCTTCATTAGAAGCCACCAAAATTGGCATGGTACACAAGGGATTATCTGCACCAGTATTTACCTGGTATGGAAGGTCACACTATTTGCATCACTGTGAACGTTGAGGGCGACTGACGATACTTCAGTCGCGATTCTGGAGTCTCCGCGCCTGGGTGGTTTGTTGCTGGTGCAATGCAAAATTGCTGTGTCAAAATACCTGCAATGTCCAGTCTCATCAGATGGTATAGAGGGAATAAGTTTTAAAAGGTGATCCATATGCGTTCATTAGTCTTGGAGCTAGGAAGATGTAAGGTAAAGTTTTACGTTCTTATAAATTGCGGAGGTACCACTGCGATGGGGTTCTGACATCAAAATTATCCAGGCTATTCCTTAACGTTATAGCATGGTGGGTCCAGTCCTTTGACTTTCTGCACCGATAGTCAACCAGCGGGTTCGGACAATAGGAACGCATTGTGAGGAGGTGCCTAGATCGCTATAAGCAGCTCGTTCGGGTGGAACCGTTCGTTTCTTGTATCTAATTGAATATTCAGCGCGTCAAGGGCGCAACCACTGGGGGTCTGGGGTCACGACCCCCAACTTTTATGGACCTCCCCAACTTCTGGAACATTTTGTATTTTGTATACATGATCCTAGTAATGTCATTCATGACACAATGGCTGCTTAGGACCCCCAACTTTCAACACGTGGTTGCGCCCTTGCAGCGTCTATTATCTCCCCATAATTAGTAGCCTTTGAGTATAGGCTTGCATGCGTAAGGCTGCAGGGACAGGCGATTGGGGTGTTTGCGCCGTCATCAGTTTCTAGTATAGTTCGATCAGCTAGCTCACCATGGAAGGAGCCTATGAAGCAATTGAGGTCAGTTATTTAGCCATAATTAACCCCAAAATAATAATAATATTAATATATAGATACAGATAGTAAATACAGAAGGCAGAGCACCCGGGGAGCCGATTGCAAAGCATGATATATACTGTTCATGGAGTTTATTCATTTGTATGCATAACGTTAGAGGGAAGGAATAGATAACATGTATATTGGGTAGGCATAGGCAGTAATAAACACCGCTTAATCTTACCCTAATCACTTTTAGGATTATCTTGGGGTTAAGGCGTAGACGCAGTGATGGCCGGCTTTCGCTGGTATGAAAGGTACTGACGTTTTGAAGTGTAGCCAAAAAAAAAATTAAAAAAAATTAAATAAAATAAAATAAATAAAATAAATAAAATAAAAATTAAAAATAAATAAATAAATAATAATAATAATTATTATTATAACAATAATAATAACACTCCATAATAAATACAAAAATATAACAATGATGTTATTGTATATGAGTTGATGCCTTCCGTTAATTTATTGTTGATATGTTCCCTGTTCTAGGAGAACGTCTGGGGCCTATGGCGACTTGGGTGAGCTGCTGTTGGTGCATCGTTTAAAGGTCTGTGTAGCACATTCAACATTTTCTGAAAAGTAAGTTTTCAAGCCTTGATAGAGGATGGTTGGGACGACGCGGAGCAGCTGGGAGACTTGACGGATGCCTGGAAGGTTCAGGTCCTGCTCTGGCCCCAAATGGGGGACAGAGGAGAAATCTTGAGAAAATGATCCAGCGAGTGGGCGGGTCCTTTGCATGAGCAAGTACAGAAGAAAAGCGCCGACACGAAGAGGCAGACCCACCCTCTCAAGATGCTGCAACTGGTCAGGTAGCTGACAGAGGTCAAGAGCGCGGGCCCCAGCGGTGCAGTAGCCACACTAGCAACCACCAAGGACTCCACTTCAGCTCAGGTATTTTTGAAGTAAAAATAAAAAAATAAAAAATAAAAAATCTGTACAGAGCAGACCCTGGTTTGGGCTGAAAAGAGGTTCAAGTAAACGCCGCTTTGGTATGATATGGCTTTTCAGTAGTGATAGCAATTTGTGGTGAGTTCCAATAAACGTTTACCTAAATGATACTTGATTAAAATCACACGGACGATTGCCGTCGGCAGCGCCAGCATGTTCGAGAAAATAGTATCAGAAAATGCGACAGCCAATTGCCTTACATCAGTTGGAATACACTGTGACCAAAACGACACAAACGGTAACCATTATTTGCAGTTTCTCGCAAACGGGAACGACAATTTTGATGAAATTCTCATGAGTTCTTTGATACGTAGTTTATGAATTCAGTGATCACAATCTAAGCCATATTTCAAACCATCGTTGTATCATACATCTAAGGTGGAGATGTATGGTGGTTTGGGTAAGCGACCCATTGTTTAGAAGATGTAAAGGGAAAAGCCCCAGTTGGCACGGGATGATCAAAGCCTCGTTTCAGGTTATAAGTGAGGGGTAAAGCCCCATTGGTATGGGATGAAATTAAGGAAAATCTTCCCTCTCCGCAATCGGGCACAAAACAGGAGATAAAAATAGTCCATTGCCTTACCGGTACTTGGTCAGTATCTTGAACCGAAATAGTTTTCCCTTTAAAGAATGCATTGTAATCTTTTGTTGAGTCTTTGGAGTTTCTTTTAGTCTGTAACCATTTTATAGTATTCGGTATTCCCATCTCTATGTTTTAACTTGTAAACAGTATAGCAATTTAACCCCAACATAAATACATTGTTTTAACAAACCAGAGCCAGGTTATGGGTGAAGGGTAAAGCCTTTGGTTTGGAATGAAATAAAGGGAAATCTTCCCTGTCGTGATGTGGAGAAAGGAAAGCCCTGCTGGTACAGGGAGAAAGTGGAGATAAACCTCCTTTTCAGGTGATGTGGCAAGGGGAAAAGCCCCAGTGGAGAAAGATAAAACTCAGGGTAAATCGCCATTTAGGTTATGTGAAAAGGAAAAGCCTCTAGTGAAAGATAAACTTGAGGAAAAACCTACATTTTAGATTATGTTAAAAGGGAAAAGCCCTGCTAGTGAAAGATAAATTTGTGAAAACATACATTTTAGGTTATGTTAAAAGGGACAAACCCCGCTATATTTAAATGTGGAAAGCCTTGTTTTCATGGTACGGAATTAAGTTCAGGAAAGCCTGGTTTAGGCTATGTGTGTGAAAGGAGAAGTCTCTGGTTACCGGTTAAGATTGAGGAAGAGTCTTGTTATAGGCAAAGCCACATATTCAAGGGAACTGTCCTTACATTTATCAAATTTGCAGGAAATTCCCGGCCCAATTACTCTATGTGGCGACGGAAAGTGGTTACGCTTACGTGTCGGCCTTAAGCGTTATGCATGACGTTTGGCTCCTGATTTTGTAATGCAGGTCCCATCCCAGTAGGGGTGCAAGTGACAATAGAAGGGACACGCATCGGCCAAAGTTATTCGTTTATGCAAATCCAGAAGGTCCGTTCTAGACCACCGAATTATAATGTTGAATAAAGTTGTAATAAAGAACGATGCAATTCTCTTCCTTTTGACATCTTAGTGGAATCCATTTAATTGTATGCCCAATAAAGAAATTAATATGAATAAAAATTTTTTAAAAAATGACAAACGGGGTAAATCAGATCGTAAGTTTTTTTGATTTATTGGCGCCCCTGCATTAAGAAGGAGAAACCCCGGTCAAGCCCCTGGAAAAGTAAAATAAATAGGTAAAAAATGGATATGAATTAAAGGTGAAACTCCATTGGGTTAGACGAGCCTGGAATACAGGCCAAATCAGCTCTGGACGTCCAAGCCTGCATTGCTGATTATTTTGGAATACAGGCCAAATCAGCTCTGGGACGTCCACAAGCCCTCAGCGAATGGAGCTTTTGAGAGCCTGTACAGAGACCGGTTACAGAGGAGTAGGAATGTGGCTTTAACGTAATAAATCTCTACTCCGTAAGTACGTGGAGGATTTTGCAAAGCCCTTTGACAACAGAGGATCTGAAGGAGAAACACCCTATTTAAAAACCTCTTATCCGAGTGTACAAAACACGTAGAGGTTAAGCATGCATGGAAAGCGTTGCCAAGTGTACATCTATAAGTCGATAAGCAGGAGAGGATTCAGACAAACGTTTGCGGTTCATGGAGGAAATATCTGGGGTTAGGGCTTGCCACCGCCACCCATTGATAATAAAGGGCGTTTGGCCTTAATCAGACGAGTTCAGTGAGGGGCAGACAGGGTTACAGGCACAGGTTATCGTTGCAGCCTGGCAGCCTTTTGGGCTTCGAGGTGCCCTGTAGCACCCAGAGGGAGAGACATATGTTACTGCTGTCAGGAAAAGGGGTACGGCCATTTTCGGGATTGCAAAAGAAATCATAGAGTGGGGAGCGATACCTGATAAGGGATGACATATTCTAGAGCAAAGCTAGATGTTCTTTTCTCAATAATGATACTAGATACAATAATAAATAAAATGATGGGCAAATTATAGTACTAATGATATAAACAACAATGATTGTAGGATTATAATAGTAAAACAACAAATAAATGATAAGAGAAGGAGAGGAGCAGGTCAGACGAATAAGAAATAGAATACAAGGATTTGTTATATGTCTCTAATACAGGTAATAATCTTTTCGAACGTAGCATAAAACATCGCAGGAGCTCGAGCTTAAATTGGACAAATAAATTGTCTCCTTTGTACCATATATTAAAACTATTTTGAAAGGCCCATGTCCTATTCCTGACAACAAACAACAACAACAACAAACAAAAAAAGATAAGAAGAATAAGAAAGACAGGAAGGATGGAAAAAAAAAAAAAAAAAAAAGGAAAGAGAGGAGGTAGAATGTCACAGAATGTGTGCCAGTAAATAAAAGTTGTATTATGGTATGCTTTCAAGATTTGACCTATGGTTTTCCTTGATGAACTGGTTTCTCAGTGGGTTGTTTTTCAAGCACTTTTCCCTGTCTTACCCTCCTTGCAAGCATACAAGTTGTGATACTTTGACATTCTCAAATATCATATGGAGTATTCATCTGAGTATTACTTTTGATCCTGTAGCAGCTCAGGGCCTCAAAGCTCGATACGTGGGGAGATATTCGGCATGGGTTGGATATATCAGAAGGGCGGCAGATGCCCGTGTGGGTCCGGCCCCAAAGCCGGCGGAGGCCGAAATTAGCCGGCATTGTTTGCCGGATTTTAATGCCCTTCGCTTTCGCGACCAGACCCTGATTTATTCGTGGCAGGTAGTTTGCACGAACAACGGGACGTTTGGGACTCCTGTTTTGGCCGCTGAATGCCTGGGAATAAGTGCGCACAAGTTGGGACTTGCTGTTACATGGCAGGTGTAGATTGGTACGAGTCAGTTCTTCCAGGGACATACTGGGGCCGAAAATTTAAATCAGTACACACCGCTCACATGTATTTTTCCGAACGCTCCGTCTGCAGGCAGTATATCTATTTTATTAATGACACTATTATAAGCGCTTGATAGAGGTTCAGTTGAGCTTCTAGTGCAGTAAACGAGGTATCGCCCTTAGGTGTGTGAATGCCCCATCGGTGGAACCGGAAAGCTTCCAGACTAATACTGTCCATGAAAGCACCAAATCTTTTGGTGTAAAGACATCGCCCTCAAACTGGTACGCCCTCGGGAGATATTGCCAACCATAAATAAAGGAGGTTTTCTTTCTCTGCAACTGACGATGCCCAAGGTTACAAGGCAAATCTTCCTCGCTACTGAAAGGTCAAAACCTTTTATGGTTTGAATGGGCGGGTTCTTCTTGTGGGACCAAGATTGCCGTTTGGCTTTCTAAGAAATAGCGCTATATTTATTCTACTATGGGGTTTTGTCTATCAAACTGGCTAAAAACAGGGGAATTCCATACAGAAGTCTGGATGACGATCGCTTTGTTGGGGAAGTTTATAGTCAATGAAGAAAAAAAATGTTTTGATTTATTAATTGCAGAGGACCGTTGGGTGCTGGTGAAGAGGAGGCCCGCAAGAGGGCGCGTCACGGGCTTTGTACGTGGTGTGCTACATGCAATCTATAAATTGGGCCATTTCTATTAACCTAAAGAAAAGTCTAGTTAAAACTCTGTTTCAGCGAATGGTCCATTTGGGTTTAGGCATCTGCCTGCAAACTTATCATTTTGAAGCCACCGGAGAAAGAAAGCTGTATTCGCTAGAGTGAGAGAGGATTTTCTGTTCCGGGGAGGGAGTGCATTTGAAGTTATTCAGTACAGCGTTTCATTAAAAGTGTCAGAGCTTTTGTAATTAGTGTCTCGGCTGCCCGGCTGTTTGTAGGGTGAAGTGTTGCGCCTTTACGTATTAAAACCAGATGATGTCGCATCAGGTACCCCGCTGCAGCCAGTACGGGGATGAAGTTCTCTGGCGGTTCATTGATTCTGTGTTTCGGAGCCAATCCTCTTGGAGGCAAGAGCGACATCTGGGACATTGCGGCTTAGTTCAGACGCGTCAGGCCAGATGCTGGCGTAGTGTGCTTGCTCGAAAAGGAAGCGCGTTGAAGTCTCCTTCGGAGATTACTGGTCACCAGAGGCACAGACGTCAATGGATATATGCTGGCTAAGGAGGTTTTGCCCTTTATTTTGTCCTCATCTCAGTGATGGACCATATTTATGGACAGAAGGGTTGATGTCTTCAGGGTGATGAAAAGCCTAAGTATCATGCACATGGTCTGGTCTGAAGGCGAGGTCGACTGTTCTCAGAGAGTCTGAGACTCATATTTGCGTTCACTCTGGAGGCACACTTGGATCTGCGGCTCCCCAGTGGGTGCCCTTCTAGCTAGTAACAACCAGCCGATGCCCCTCCAGAGCTGCTGTCCATGGCAGACTCACGACCTCCTCCCTATGCGTATGTTTCCTCCAAAAAGAGTTTGGGACGATACTGGGTTCACATGGACCTCATGGCCTTGCCGTCAAATGCACCACTGAAGGGAGAGCAGGACTCTCTTAAAATTTTCTCCAGATATCCAGTTCAAGGCACTGCGGGTGTGAATGTTTGCTCAGTTTCACCCCAGAGGGTGAGGTATTGTATGTATTCCCTTCGTCCTTATCCTTCACTTCTTCGGCTGTTGCGTGAGTGGGGAAACGTACAGGACGCTAGTTGTCCTAAGGCATCATCATCCCAGGCCTTGGTACAGCAATGAGGCGGGCATCTGCTCGAAGTCAAAGGTGTCTAAGCCCGCGAGGCGGGTCAGAAGGGAGTCCTCGAGGTACCCTCCCATCAGGTTATGCCCAACGCCGAGGGGTTTGCTTGAGCTCTGGGCAAAGCCTAGCTGTTATTTTCCCCAGGGGCCCAACTTACATTATGAGGTGCGTGCCACGACCGATAAGAAGTCAATCTTACTAGTGTCGGACCCATGTTTGGCGGTACACTAAGTTTGCTTGGCCGTCCTTCCTAAAGGTCGAGGTAAATGTATATGGTGTAGGCAAAGATGGCAGTCGGCGCAGGATCTTAGTACCAGCGTCGAGTACAAAAGCTGGATGTTGCTTGTTTTGCACGGCGGTGTTAATGACATCAGTAAGGCGAAAAAGCACGGCTGGAGCTGAGGAGCCATTGGTAGTCTTCAAGTCAGCGTCCAGGCAGTTACGGGTCCAGGTAACCAGAGGGTTCATTTCGTGCTGTCAGGATTTGCCAGACACGAAATGTTTTCGCGTCAATCGCCAGATAGCCGTTTTGAATTCAACACTCAAGCGAACTATGCGGCTGTTCCGGCTGGCATTTTCGTCGAACGATCACATTTACCAGAACGACCTTAAAGACCAGGGGTGCATCTGACAGTGGGGGCAGCTTGGAAACTTCATCGTCAGTTTGCAGATGCCTAAGGTCCATTTGTGGTGGGGCGTGGGGTTATCCGTAACATCCGGAGGCAGAGCAACCTTTAGTCCTGGCATCACCCACTTTGAGATTAATCTGCCGTTGGGGTCTTACATTTGACACGTTTTCCTTTAATGCAGCTGACTAGAGTGAAGACCAGGCTGGTGGAGCTGAACCACAAACTGACAGAACGTCACCTTGCTAAACAAGCAAAAATTGCCGTTTGGTGTACACTGTTTGGCATGTCTCTACAGGATCACCCACCCGGGTTGAGCTTTGCACTGATGGCTGCCAGCCTGGAAACAGCAACTGCAGAGGATATTATACACCCAGCAGAACGAGATGAAAGGGAAGACTCAAGTGCACGTTTTGGGTTGTCCCAATCTAGGGAGACATGGATCCCTTGGATGGGGTACAAAGGCTTATCTGGGCAGCGGGGACGGTGACTACACTATCGGGCAATTTAGAGCACACTTAATTCTGCTTACAGTAGACAGCCGTGGACCCTAAGAACCAAGGAGGAAAACCCATGCATATCAGAGCGGGGTAATGTGAAGATATTTAAAAGCCATCCGATTGGAGCAAGGCGGAGGCGCACGTCACACCCCAGACGTTGTCCCAATATTTTCTGACAAGATGCGACATGGTTGGTTGGTAGATTGGGGCGTATTGGTAGGCTTGGTGGGAAGCGGAGGAGCCAAGTTTCATCAAGCACTTATTCTTCACAGGATCTAGCGTTTTTCTCTCTTTTGGTGGGCTGGGGATAGGCGGCGGGACTTAGCCGCGCAAAAACATGTGAGGTGACGAGCATTGATGGCAGGATTTACAAGCAATCAACTGGCAAAACAGTGAGAGAGGGAAAGCCTTCTTTCTTTATTATCCCACCAAAGTTAGACGAGGGGAGATGGATCTCGGCTGGAGCAATGATAGTATGACGCCATGACTCGCGTGCATGGATTTGACTTGACTGGAGGTTATCTCTCGCCCATGTACACCACCAGAGATCGACGGTTCTGGCAACAAGCCGTTCACTGGAAACAATCCCAACAATCGGCTGGGGTGTTCCGTTTTCTCCGGGCTTCTTCGGATCCCAGCGGACCGCGCCCTGCGGGCGCATGGTAGTAGGGCTGTGGAGTTGCCAACACTCTGAGGGTTTAGAGAGCGTCGGGAACAGCAGGTGATGGACCATTAGGTGGGGCTATGCCGTCGAACCTTCTCAAACACTACACGGAGAGGTTGAACGCGTCATTGCCATGCGTTCCTGGCATGGTTCTAATTGTTTCGGGATGCAGTATACACCGATACGGAGGTGGCCAGGCTTCGGCTTCGGACCATGCCAGAATTCTATCGTCGGTTAAATTCCTACTTCAAAGTGGGAAGCGGCATTGAAGAATTAGATGTCGCTCGTGAATCAGTTAGCCTGCGAATTAGTTGCTGAGTTTTCAAGTTCAGAGCACAAAGATGGTAGATAAAGAAAATAAATAGTCAAACAAGTAAACCAATTAGAAAACATATAAAAAGTATATGAAACAAATTAAACTAAGCTTTGGCAGGTGAAAGTGGTTCATTATTGTAATAGCTCAGCATCAGATCACTCAGGCCTTTTAGGAAGTGGGTTGAGATACGGAGGAGGCTAGGCGGGTTACCCCTAGGGGGCAAGTGTGGGGTCCGGCGGGAGGCGGAGTGAAGCTTCGTTTCTACCTGTAGTCCTTAACAATTGTAGCCAGCAGCTCGAGAGACGTAGCATGCAAATAGTGTTATTTTGCATCATCAGAATGTTGAGGGATAACTGACGATACTTCAGGCCGCGACTTCTGGCGGAACGGAGGATGAGGTAGGTTGGCGACCTGCCACGCACGAGGGGTCACTTTTTTTTCCCCAGACACCCACCCACTCTCTTTAAGAGAATTGTTCAGGCCTCGGGTTTCCTACGCTCAAGGCTGTTTTACCCAGTCCTTAACAATTGTAGGAAGCCAGAGCCCGAGAAGAATGCAGTGATGGGGCAGGTTAAAACAAATAATTTCGAAAGGGTTAATTGCCAATTTACCACTCTGGTAACTTGAAGCACCCATACCTTATTGCCGCACATAATGACTGACATGACTTGTATTATTGGATGGATTGTCATGCACGTATATTAGCTATTTCTGTGGTGGTACATGGAACTATCAAGATGGATGTCTGGAACATTTTGCATATGTTCATATATAAAAGGAGGGCATGTCGGCGATTCAGGGTGGGAACTGGGGGGCAATATCCCTTATTTAAGACGGGGCGAATACCAATGTTCTAACAACCAATACTTTAAAACAAACAAATTCTCAGAGCACACATTATTACATGTTCGATCTTTTGTAAATTCTTTTACAGACACCCCAATTGGCTCAAGTTTATGAGGACTGAAAAATTCGGGTATGTGCCTGAAACACCTATTGTTTTTGGTTCCTGTTTTTTTTTTTCTTTTCCTTTTTTCCGACCACGCCTACAAAAACACATAATTTGTAAACTTCATAATGAACTTGAAATCCAATACTGAAGATAACACGTAGATGAAACCAGAGCTGTAATGGATGAGGTCATCAGATGTCGAATCATTAGCGCAAATCAAAGTTTAATATTAAAAAATCATATCTCAACAACCACAAGATACCACAATTTCGCACCATTGTATGATCGTTATCGTCAAAAATATTTACAAAAAAGGTGACCAATTTGACCTTACTTCCTGTCCAAACCGGCAGTCAAAGTTTAATATTTAAAAAATCATATTCAACCGTACATAAATTAGTTTTTACACCACAAGCATATATTGTTAATTGTCAAAAAGACAGACACCCTTAATTTGACCTTATTTCCTGTCCAAACCGAAGTCGAATTTATTATTAAAAATCATACCCCAACCACAAAGGGTTAAATTCATAATCATTCCACCATTGTATAGATTGTTAATTGTCGAAAAATATTTACACAAAGGTGAATTCCCACTTGACCTTTACTTGTCCCGAACACCTAGTATTTGCCAACACAAACACCAATCTCTAGTTGGAAAGCTATTCATAATATTCGTATTTTCGCGGACACTTTTCTTGGAGGATTTACCCAGTCCTCTTGAAGGGGTGAGTTGGTGGTCAGTGGGGTTAAGGTCATGGGTTCTCATTCTGGTTCCCAAATGCTTGTTTATGCAGTCCATAATTGCCATTATCTTTAAGAATCTGTTTTAAAAGGTACTTATATTTGCCCCTCAATGTGGCCTGCTTACCATTGATAGGCCTCATGTATCCGGATCATGTCTCATACATTATTTTGATACAGCTGTTACCTTTTGGTTGCAGCCGCTACTCGTATCGTGGGCAGTCGTCTTGTCATCGTTACTGTGGATTAATGGCTTCCTTGGCATGGTGGTGGCTTCACAATCATCCAGCGTAATATAACTGGTTGTTTCTATTCTTGTAGCAGGTAGCTGACGTACTCTTTCCCCTAGGATAAATGAGAGACCTGCTTTTGAGTTGTGGGGTTATATGTATTCTGTTCTATTCTAGCCAGAAGTCATGAAAACCCAAACAATGCTATGTTTGTAGATCGAGTACTGGCACAGTAAATCAGAATGTCCAGATCCGAACTCGCTTCGTGCACGCTTTTGTGTGTGTTCATTCTAAAGCAAACATTGGCAGATTGAGGAGAGATGCTATGTGATCCCTTTTTAAATACATTTAAAAACATATACATTTACAAAATTCATGTATGGTTTTTGTCGTTTTTAACAGGGCTTGCAACTGCATGTTGTTTGTATCCAATTTGGGGTGTCATGGCATCCTTCTTCAAAGAGAAATATGGATTAGCTCATGCAATATCGACTTTCGGGTATTCCCATTAGTTTTATCGTGTATGGTCCCGTTACACAAGTCCTCTTGGATACCTACGGCTGGAGAGGAGCTATGCTCTTACTGGCAGGAACCAACTTCATCTTGTAGTGTGCGGTGCACTGGTGAGAAAAGACCCATCATCATCAGAAGCGAGCCAATACCAAGAGGTGCCGGTCAGCGATACGGAGGAAGACAACGCAGAAAGTCCTGCGAAACAGGAATGCCCAATCGGTTACTTCCATTCTGAAACATTATCAACGTAAGTGGAAGAGCCTTTGTCAGCCGCCTTCTATCATCATGGATACTGCAGTTATGGCAAATCTGCTGTCTGTTCTACCAGCTTTGGCGAGTGCGCCTGTGATTTCTTGCTTCCGCGGGTGGTTGGTTTCATGGTGCCACACGTGCAACCCTAGGATCGGGGGAGGTCCAGGCGTCATTTTTTACCTACAGCATTTTGGCGGGAGCCCTTATTGGCAAGGGGTGATGCCAACACTTGTTGAGTAGTGATCAATTAGAGCTCTCTATGTCAATATGGGCGTGTGTTGGGGAGTGGCTTTACGAGTGCGTTCTTCCTTGCAGACGCTTTCTTAAAACCGTTCGTCGGACAGATGGTAGCGTTACGATCTTTGTAGGAGGGGGCTACGGTATACAATATCAGGCAACATAATGTCATGATCAGGTTTCTATCGTCATCGGACGTCGGATATTGAATTTAATATGTTACTGTTACTCTTTTGGTGAGCTCGCGACGGCATGCGGACCCCTCACAGGTTTGGAACAATTAATTTTAAATTAGTATCTGTAATTGAACCATACACAATTTTCGCCGACGCTCTGCTAATAAGCAATTTTCTTAAAACATCCCTTGTTTTTCAACAACTCTTCAATGTGAACTTCAGGTACTAAAACACCTTTTAAAGACGAACACGACTGCGACCTGGTATTGTTTTCTACTACTGTGATCATGATGAAAATTTTGTACGATTCTTTAAAACACTCTTTTATAATACCTAATCGTTTCAAGCGTACCCGATAATATAATTCATGGCACTTACCTTTAATAGCAGACTTTTAGCTAAGTTATAAAAAGATTAGGTTTATGGGTAACACCAATAATCGCTTCTTGATGGAAGTAGTGATGTGGTTATGATGAGTAGCGGTATATAGTGAGGATAGTTATCGACGTTTCGAACAGTTTCCTTCCGTCGGTCTTCGTGGCGATGCAAAAGATTGAGACTTGAAAATTGATGAGAGATTGCCATCACATGCCAAGTCACCTAATTTTACTATCATCGAATCCACCATGCAAAATTCAAATCGTATTTAAATTGAACCAATGGTCATGAAGTAATGATCTATTGTCTTTGTTGGTCATGAAGTAATTATTTATTATCTGTTTGGTCATGAAGCAATTATTCGCCGTCTTGTTGCGCATAAAGTAATGCCTCATTGTCTTGTTGGTCATGAAGCAATTACGGTTATTATCTTGTTGGTCGTGAAGTAACTCATCTATTGTTTTGTATTTGTCTTGCCTTGTAATTATTGTCTTGCCGGACATAAAGAATTTGTATATTGTCTTGTTGGGCGTTAAGTAATTATCTATTGTCTTGATTACTTTGTTTGCGATGGACTTATGAGTGGACAGGAGTTTCCAAACTGCACTCATTATGTGTACTGTGGCATAATGTTTGTATCGATGTTGCTGTATACATGAACTGCTTATTAATGATAAGAATCACTGCAGGATGTGAAGCAGACATTTCATTTAAAATAATGGAAAGGTATACAGTATTAATTTCGTCATTATAATCAATGTTATATCGAATGTTGTAACCATTGTTAAATCCAATATTGCTTATCTCGACAAATTAATCGATTACACATTGGTAATTCATAGGTAATCTCAAGAACATAAATGATCATAATTTTTAAATAAAACTTACTTTGTTTATGAAGGGAAGTTTATAAGTAAATCAATATTTTCCCGCCATTTTGTGTTTACATCTTGTGTAAATTTGTATTTTCTGTTTAGCATAACAAGTAAACAACTCCCAAACAGGAGCCAATTTCATAGATCTTCTTAGCCGAGAATTTTGCTTTAAGTAAAACTTTTGCTAAGCAACATAAACAAGACTACTGAAGAATTATGCTTTCAAATCATCTCCCAATGACTTGCTTCTTCATCACACATCATGAGAGAACTGATTTGATAAGAAAACAAATACATATACGTAAACAAAAAGAAAAGAAAATGGCTGATAAATCAAAAAGAGAATTACACATTTTATGTCCCTTACGTGAATCGTGGGAGTATCAATTAGACGGATCAATGTGTACATAGATGATATTTTATCTTATGTTATACATAGCTGTACAGACACAATCCCACTCATTGTATTCGCCAACACACAAACGCTTGGTTAATAAATCTGTTTTCATAGCCATAATTATTAATAATAAACATCACAACACGTTGTAGTCAACCTAAATGTAAACACTGTCCAAAATACTTGATTGATAATTCACGAGTTCAAAACAGATTTTGCACAAAATGAAAGTATACAAAGAGTTAAACATAGGGCACCAAACGGCATCAAAACTGCACCAGAAAGTGCCACTCAACCACTAGTGCAGTCAGTGGGTTTTCCATTTGAAATGACATACTGATGTACAGTATATGCAAGTCAAAGCATACAAAAACCCTATTATGTACATGTACATTGAACATGTGCATGTTCATGTGAATAAAAACATAAAAACATCATTTTTCTCCAAGTCCACAGGGCCTCAACATTCAGTGATCCTGATGATAAAATTAAATGGTTACAAGAATAAGTGTTATAGCTAGTATTTACCTTTTTATTTTGCTAAAGCAGGATTTTTAAGCAAGTCACATTTGAATTAAATGGAAGCTAATAGCGGAATGTGATGGGGAAGAATGGTGGTCAAACAAGTTAGTCTCAGGCTCCCCTTTGTTTTTAAGCACCACATATTGTATATTTACTGTTTTCATTGTTATCACTTTTTATTTACTGTGCTTCCCATTTATTGCCTCCCTGGATCTGTTCCCATCATCAGTACACAAAATCTGTGATGAAAACAACTAAGATTGAAACGACAAGATTTTGTTTTATTAAGTGTACTACAAAATGTGCAAGAGTTTGTGGTGTATTTTAGTGCAGTTCCATTTTGTATGATAGCATGTAGCACGTTTGGCGTGACACCAAACGTGCACTAATAGTGCACTAAACGAGGTTGGGTGTACACCAAACGAGTTGGTGTACACCACACCATTGAGGTATGTTCCCGTAACGTAGTAAAACGTAATGTATATTAATTTGCATGACATTCTATTCATTCTAACGGACTTTGTTAACAGCACTTCAAATTCGGGAGATGGCACCGGTAATTGGAGAATTAAATTTGTCATATGAACATTGCTCATTTACTTCAGCAAATGGCTTGTGTCCTTGATATAAAACTTAACCATAATAATTGTTTTCGTCCTTCGGTTGTTGACTTTAAAGTGCCACTATTATCGACACGATCAACAGGGCATGGAATTGAGTGTTTTAGATTAACCCAGTGACCGAAAATACGTCCGAACATGATAAGTTGCTGCTGCATAGTATGAGCCAGTACCAGTCACTTTGTTCATCGTAACCTAGGACACCGATTCCGTGCCATGCTGAAAGTCTGCTCTGATCGTGACAATATTGTCCCTTTAAAAACCCTTTTCTCACCACAGGCGACTTTAGTCGACCAAGCTTTCGTCCAAACAAAAGTACTCAAGCCCGATCACAAAGGGCCATTTGTTATAAAGTTGTAGTTTTGTCCATGTTCACCCTCCATACCCAAGCTTACAATGGTTAGAAAGAGTAAAGATCGGATCTTTCCATTGATGGTGAAATAAAATAAGGTTGCTATTATGCAATCTCTTCAAATTGTAGTGTATAGATCCGAAATGCCAAACACCTACGGAGCGCCAAGTGTTTGTGTACAAAAAGTGTTTGAGCTTACAGATCACACTGAGAAACAAAGACCGAGAACTTGGACATTTATTGACCGATCTTAAAAGATGGACTACAACGGAATAATGATAAGTGCTGTATTGTTGTTTTCGTTAGAGAATGTGTAATGATTACTAACATATTATTATTATTCAATAAAACTTGTTCCTTCATGCAAAAACTCACCTTGATCGGTGTTCTACGACCCAGAAAAGCCAATTTACCCCCAAAAAGCCCTCAACTCATGACAATAATTCATACTTCGTGTGATGACGTAGCACCCATGACGCTTTGTTACCCGCCCCACGCACAACAGTTTGGTCCGTACTGTATGTACTTACCATACATGCAATGCGGAACAACAGCGTGGACAAGCGACATTACCTTCTAGACCGAAAACAGCGAAATGTCCGATATGAATATTGGGAAGATCACATTATAGATGAGGAAGAGGAGCCTATATAGGCACTTTGAGGATAGTGATGGCAGCTGTAGTGATGAGGGAGCTCCCAGACGAGAGAGAAGGCGAACTTAGATGACGAATGTTTAGCGTACGTGGCGCTGAACCATACCGGTTCGAGCCACTTGGCCCGCAGTTGACCAGCCTGGTGACGGTGATCGTCAGGCCGAAGACGATGAACCAAATCCTGATGATAGACGGCTAAACACAGACTGGTAAGCCCACAAAATGATTAATGAATGAAATACTGAATGATGCTTCGTTTGGTCAATTCGTTTCAAGGTACAAAAATAGTTGTAGTAATATACTGACAAGCATGAACGAACATGATGGAGACCCACGTATATAATGTGTAGTGACATGTACATGTGTGTCGGTACATGTACAATACATGTACAGTGGAAATTTGGGGGTAATACTATGTCTTGTGTTTTTATGATTTGCTTGGTACATTTTAGCCAGTATTTATGAAGACATGATGGGAAAGTAATCACTGCTCAAAAATTCAAATAAAATCATTGATCTTTTACCATCTGCTTTTGTAAGCATAATTGACATTTAGTCTTTCCTTCAAATCAAAGGTTGTAGCCCCTGCACAATAAAATGTTTGATCTGCCCATGGAAAAATGTATTCCCTTCGTGATGTACCTGTCCTTGATTCAGTTCATGGGGGATGTATTTTAAGATCAATTTTTTAAGTTAGTGCAAACCTCAATAACAAAGTTAATAAAATTATATTTTCCAAACTTGTTTTTTTTTTTGTAATAGGTGTTCGTGGGACATTGTGTTCTTCAGCCTTTGCTCGCAAACTGTATATGTTGCAAAGAAGTTGGAGAAGATATATATTACGAGATGGCGGCAAAGGACATAAACGTGGATGATCCCAACCAGTGCCTTACCATCCATTATTGGTTTGATGCGATCTGCCTCTCCACCCAGGAGTGCTTGCAACAGCGTATCTTCTGAGATGCAGTTGAAGCGAACGCTTGACCAGTAAGTGAGTCGAGTGTTGACTGAATGCAAAGCCAATGTACCATCAATTTCAATTAATAGTTTTAGAGCAATGTCAGTTTTGAATGATCTGCATATCAAGCAGATTACTTTGATAATGAGCACCAAAGCTGATTTTAGTAACCGCACACAACTGAATATGACCTTGGTTGACCCACGTGCATCTATATATCTTATTGTACATGCATTACATGTATGTAATTGTTACTTGATCTTGATTGCCTTTGGTATGGTTATAGTTTTATGGCATTTCAGTTTCTTCGGTACATGGCGTTAACGTAAACAATATCGATACCCCACCATGCAAAATCGCAAATCTTATGTTTATAATTTTGTCTGATTTTTGTTTTGTTTTACAGAAAATATCGCCATGTTGCATATCGGCAAGTGGTGAGGTGGTGTTAGGTTATTCCGGCCGTTTTCAATCTGGGTGCCACTGCTATCATGTGTACGGACGCAACTGCAGGACGTTCCCAAACCCCGATGGAAGACAGTACAAAGGATTTTTCGTATCCACCACTGGATTAGGCCGATTTGCTTGTTTATTTTTTTTTTAAATTGGTAACATTCTTCCCTAGTTATAATGATCTGAGGGGAGCTACCAATTATTTTGTGCGTTCATAAACCATGATCAATGGCAGAATCAATTACTGTGTATTTCATTTTGTGTCTTTTCGGGGAGAAGTTGATTAATTTAGTACTAATGTGAAATAAACTGGTTTTATGTTGCCAACAATACATTATGGTAAAACATTATAAATTCGGTATGGCAGAAAGATCCAAGAACTGAAAAATTTTACAAGACCCTAGTACTTTCGAATAAAATGACATACAAAATATGTATGTATTTGGCAACCAACAATTGAGTTTATTTTTGAGGTTTAAAATATCAAAATTAAAAAAGTTGCCTCTTGATGACGAAAACAACTTAATCAAAATCCTGTACATACTTGTTTGGGAACTTGGCCATTGTTCTATTAAATGAACTGGAATCCTTTTGAAATTCGTTTCAATTTATTGCTCTTTTTCCCCAGGAAAACTAAATCAGCATAACTCTACTGCTGAGCAGGTTAAGATTTTCTGGATTAAAGTTAATTCAATTAGGTTTTTGGCTTTGCATCACAAAAGGGAGAAGGTGCACAAAAGACCCAATATTGAAATCTATGTTGGTAAATCTCATGTACTTGCCTATAAACTTAAAACTTGTTCTGAGTGTACAGTGGCAATAAATTGTAAAATACAAGAATAGAATAACAATAAAAGTGTACAGGCCATGTCATTCTGTCTTCAATCAAATATTAATAAAAAATATAAAAGACATGTATATAAAATCAAATCCATTTGAATAAAATGCTCCCAGGCCCTTTAAATATAATAAAATAACCTAAAGTAACAATAGCAAAGATTATAAAAAGATTAAATACATGGGAGCCAGATAAAGTGATAAAACAGGCAAATATCAGCAGGGGCGGATCCAGGAATTTTGGCACGAAGGTTGTGAAACTTTTCGTGTATTATTCATTGAACTTCACCCATTCCTTCGATATCGCAGATCCCGCGGAAATTGAAAATGAGCCCCTGGATTCTTAACACTATTTCTAGTGCATCCACCAACAACACATGAAGTCGGTATTATATAACCGTTACACAACAACGTCGAAAAAAGTCTCATAAAAACTTCATGCCTCTGCTGACGCATGAAACGCACATGTGCAATATACACGAAGTAACATGGCGTCTTCTGTTTACCCGCGGTGCTCATGGGCGGCATGTCATCCCTTTCGCTGGTTTACAAGTCCGCTGGTACTATATCGTGGATTTCATAGTGGATTTTCAATGGTCTTTGTCGGAACCATGCAGGGCGGGAAATTTCAAAAATCGAAGAAGCGGGGTCTAATTTTTCGGTCAAATTAAAATAAAATTATAAAGAGAAAACACATGACCACAACACAACTGTTTACCTGAACACAACATAAACAAGGTTCGATAGTCAATTTAATGTGAGAGTTTCTGTAGTCCCATCTTTATCGTTTTTTGGATTTTATGAAAGGGAACTTAAATACAAGATATTTTTATTTTTATTTTGCTGTAAAATGATATATTCAAGGTGAGATACAGAGTTTGCAAATATTTGGGCCCTTTGAAAACAAGCTTTCATGTAAGACGAATGTGTTTTCACAGTTTAGTGGTCAAACAAATGTACCACCAACACCCGGTATTGTCCCAAAATTGATTTATTAGCAAGTACGTAATTGTTTTTTCGATTACACCCTATTGTAGTAAACTTGAGGATCTAGTATTTCTACTATAGTGCCTCAACTTGTTTTCTATGCCCTGCCAAAGCATGTGTTCTAACAATTATGGCTTCTATCCAGCTTGGGGCCAGCGTGTCAGGACTAATATAGGTACTCATTGTTAGTATTCTCTAAATTAAGTTGTAAAAGGTATTTGTATATTTCTAAAGACATGTAATGATATTTAATCAACTTGGAAGCAGTAACCTGGTAGAGGTAACTTAAATCAATTGACGGTAACTTGCCAAATCGCATTTAGCGGCTGGTTTTAAAGTGTTGCAGTTTGTTTCAGTGAAGAATTTCTTGTAATGTTGAATATCAATGTGTGATCATATGGTGGACGTTCGGAGCGGCCAGCCAAAAGGCAACGTACATAATGTATTGTACATTATTTAGTACACATACACGGTGACGAAATTGTTACTGGGAAGAAAAAGTCTGATTTGGGTAGACCCTAACACATAATAACAGAGTACGTCGGTGTCAGCAAAATTAAATCAATTGTCTCACATGAAAGTAAGTTTATTCCTGAGATGTTTTAAAACAGATGCAACTTTATGTACACAACAAGGTGTGAAAGGTTACACTGTGACAATATGATATATATATATATATAAATGGCAGCACTTTTAAGACTAACTCAAACTTAAAATAGAAGTAAGCTGTAGTTACAGTTACTCATCAGATGCAATGGATAAATATGAAGCACCCAAACTAGAAAAACAAATTGAGAACTCATCTTATTTTTAAAAATGAATACGAGTTTGAGCTGTATTGTTATGTATCTACGTAAATTATTGATCCTATTCAGCTTTTTCAGATGTTCGTTACATAGACTCTCTTGATAGAAGTTACATGTGGTTTAACACCACAACAATAGAGTACGCCCACATTGTGAACTAGATATTGAAAATGAAATGTTTTTTATTTTAATGTCCATTGACAATGAGTTAAGGAAGAATATGTTACATGATATGTAAAATGCACACACATTAGGAGGAGAAATTCTCATCTCAGGATACTGAAAGCTTACTGATGTGAAGGATGGTAAAATGCTGTGTAGTTTTTTGTATTTTCTCTTGGAAACACCGCCATGATTTAGTTTTATTGTTGTTTAATAATATATACCTGTTACCCTCTCGGGGTCATGGGATATGTTCCGGTTCAATGAAATCCTCCGACGAGGGAGGTACCTACCAATTTATCTGAACGTGGTACCAGTCTACCTCATACTGGCACACCTATTAATGATATTAAAAGTATTATCTATGCATTCCTGTAATTAATTTGTTACATCCAAATGACTTCACCACATGCCCTGCTATGGTCTAGTATTATTTACAACCCCAGATGACGCACGACGGCTGTGTAGTGTAGCTCTTCCGTGTATGACCTGGCAAACACCAAACAGCCATATACTTATGCAGCATATCTCTCAACCACATCTCTCCACGATAAATATAACGCAGCCACTCTGTCTGGGAAGGGGCGTCGCTAGCACTGGCATGCCAGTAAGATATCAAATAGCACAGCCTGAGCACAGCCTGATGTCAAACAGATGGTTCCACTGTCAGAGGGTTAGATTTTGGGTGAGCCTTATGTGCACAATGGATGGTTGATTTTGTGTGCACAGACCATAGTGCAATTTCTTTTCCAGCCTAGGAAAAAACCACACAGCTCTGGGAACTCGACACCCTTCTAAGATATGTGGAACAATCTAATTTTAGGATATCAATGACCCCAGGCATGTATTTTTCTGGGGAAAACAATGAACAACAACTTCTGCCGCATTGATGTGAGGTCAGACCTGTCGGAGGATCGCGAAATATTGTATGCTAGCTGTGCGGAATGGCGTACGCAGTTGAGAGTTGTTAACGTTCAGCACGACAAGGACCCATGGGGTTGGGTCATGGTGGGCACAATGTTAATTGTCAGATTTTCATCACTATGGGTAATTTGAAGGCTCTAGGAGTACTCTTATTGCCGCACATATACGACTTAGACAGCGACTTAGGTCATATTGGATGGATTACTGTCATGTACAACATGTATATTATTTCTGTGGTGAGTACATGGAACTTAACAAGATTAGTCTTGAAACATTTTGGTATTAAAGTACCTATATGAGGGTAGAAGTGAGGGGCATGGTTTACGATTCAGGGGCGGGAACTGGGCGGGGCATGGGGCAACATCTCCTATTTATGACGGGGTTGGTAATCCCACTGTTCCCCAAATAACCTACTTATTTCCCCTAAACAAATTCTCAGAGCACACATTATTGCTATTGTTCGGATTCCCTTGTAAATTTCTTTGCCAGACACCCCAAGCTCATGTGATTCAGAGTTAGGTGTTCGCATGTGCCCGAAACATCTATTGTTTTTGTTTCCGTTTTTTCTTCTTCTCCTTCGATTGTCTACAAAACACATACTTGTAAACCTCATAATGAACTTGTTTCTGGGCATACTTAGAACTTAACACGTAAGATGAAACTAGAGTTGTGGATGTCATGATGAGTCATCAGATATCGAATTACGATAAATCAAAGCGAATATTTAAAAATTGCACAATTTTGCACCATTGTACATGATCGTTACTTGTCAAAAATATTTACAAAAGTAGACCCCATTTGACCTCACTTTCCTGTCCAAACCAAGTCAAAGTTTAATATTTAAAAATCATATCTCAACAACCACAAGAGCTAAATTACAGCTTTACAACCCTTGTCAACAGGCTACATGTCAAAAGATTTACAAAACATTACCCCACTTGATTCCTTTACTCTCATGTCCAAACTGGAAGTCGAATTTTATTATTAAAAATCATATCTCAACTACAAGGGTTAAATTCATAATCTTTCCACATTGTATAGATTGTTAATTGTCGAAAATATTTACACAAAGGTGGTCCCACTTTGACCTTTACTTCGTCCCTGAATTCCTAGCATTTGTCAATACAATCTCTAGTTGTTTTTGTGGTTTGCTAACACTCGTATTTTCGCGTATATTAATTTTTTTCTTGGAGGATTTATCTGTCCTCTGAAGGGGGCGAGTTGGTGGTTGTAGAAGTTATGGTCATGGGTTCTTATCTCTGTCTCTAAATGCTTGTTTATGCAGTCCATAATTGCCATTATCTTTAAGAATCTGTTTTAAAAGGTACTTATATTTGCCCCTCAACGCTCATGCACGGCTGATTTTATGAAATTCTGATATCATGTCTCATCAGAATTTGATACAGCAACTTTGGTTGTCACCCGTTACTCGCATCGTGGCAGTCGTCTTGTCATCGTTACCGGTGGATTAATGGCTTCCTTGGGTATAGTGGTGGCTTTCACAATCATCCAGCGTAATACAACTGGCTGTTTCTATTCTTGTAGCAGGTAATGATGTGTACTCCTTTCCCCTAGGGATAAATGAGAGACCTGCTTTTGAGTTAAAGCTTAGTGTATTCTGTTCTGTTCTAGTCAGAAGTCATTAAAACTCAAACAATGCTATGTTTGTAGATCGAGTACTGCACAGTAAATCAGAATGTCGCAGATCCGAATCCTGCTTCAAAGAATGTTTTGTGTGTGTGTTCATTCTAAAGCAAACATTGGCAGATTGAGGGGAGATGGCACGTGATCCCTTTTAAATACATTTTAAACATGTACATTTACAAAATTAAGGGCGGTTTTGTCATTACGTAATAGGGCTTAAAATCATGTTGTTTGTATCCAACTTAAAAGGTGTGATGGCATCCTTCGTAAAAGAGAAAGTACATGCATTAGCTGTTGCAATACTGATTTCGGTATTCATTAGTTTTATCGTGTATGGTCCCGTTACACAAGTCCTCTTGGATACCTATGGCTGGAGAGGAGCTATGTTCTTACTGGGAGGAATCAACTTCCATCTTGTAGTGTGCGGTGTACTGGTGAGAAAAGACCCATCGTCACTGTAGCGAGTCATCACCAAGGCAGGTGCCGGCCAGCGATACGGAGGAAGAACGCAGAAAGTCCTGCTGAACAGGAATTACCTGTCAATTCGGTTACTTCTATTCTGGAAACATTATCAACGTAAGTGGAAGAGCCTTGCCAGCGTCTTCATCATCACGGACGTTGCGGCAAATTCGGTGGCGTCTGTTCCACTAGCTTGAAGAGCGCCTGTGACTCTGCTTCCAGTGGGTGGTTGGTTTTCATGGTGCCACACGGGCAATTTCTAGGGATTGGGGAGAACCAGGCGTCATTTTTACCCACAGCAGCATTTGGCAGTGTGGAGCCCTTATTGGCAAGGTGATCCAACTTGTTGAGAAGATCCACTTGAGGCTGTCCATGTCAATATGGGCGTGTGTTGGGAGCGGCTTCGATGAGTGCGTTCTTCCTTGCAGACGCTTTCTTAAACCGTTCGTTTATTGTGACGGTAGTTACGATCTTTGTAGAGGTGGGCAACGGCATACAATCAGGCAAATAATGTCATGATCAGGTTTCTATCGTCATCAGGATGACCCATATTGAATTTAATATGTTGGCTGTTACTCTTTGGTGGTTTATGGGGACGGCAGGCGGATCTCTCACAGGTTTGGAACAATTAATTTTAAATTAGTATCTGTAATTGGAACCATACACAATTTTCACGATTGCCTGCTAATAAGTACCTCTTAAAAACATCCCCGTTTTTTCGGTCAATTCTTCAATGTGAACTTCAGGTACTAAAATTAATTTTTAAAGACGAACACGACTGCGACTGGCATTTCTTTTCACTACTGTGATCATGATGGAACATTTGCAGATTCTTTAAAACACTCTGTTATAATACTCAATCGTTTCCAAGCGTACCTGATAATATAATTTATACACTTACTTTAATAAGACTTTTAATAAGTTATAAAAGATTAGGTTTACGGGTAACACCAATAACGTTCGCTTCTTGGTGGAAGTAGTGATGTAGTTATGATGAGAAGTGGAATATAGTTAGGATAGTTATCGACGTTTCGAACAGTTTCCTTCTGTCGGTCTTCAGGGAGTGATGCAAGACGCACTGAAAACAGACAGAGATTAATACAGCTGTTATGCCTAAGTTTTACTAATATCGAATCCACCACGAAGTAATGGCTTATTATCTTGTTGGTCGTAAGTAATTAGCTATTGTTTTAGTCATGTCTTGTCTTGCACTTATCTATTGTCTTGTAACTATTGTCTCATTGGGCATAAAGATATTGTATATTGTCTTGTTGGGCGTTAATATATATATTGTCTTGTTTGCTTTGTTTCAGGATGGACCGCGAGTGGATGGGAGCCTAAACTGCACTCATTATGTACAGTGGCATAACATTTGCATCTATGCTGCTATATTATTAAATTATTTATTTACGATAGGAATCAACGGCAGGATGAAGCAACGACGATTCAAGGGAAGGACAAGAAGTATTAGCCTCATTATAATCTAATGTTAGGCCTGGAACAACCATTGTTAAAGCCTACGACACATCTCGACATATTAATCGAGATGTCACATTGGCAATCTGTAGGTAATCTCAAGAACATAAATGATCATAGTTTTAAATAAAACTGACTTGTTTATGAATTGAAGTTCATGTTAAATCAACATTTTCCCGCCATTTTGTAAGGTTTGTGTAAATTTAGCCTTTCCGTTTAGTGTAAATAAAGCAAACAACCTCCAAACAGCAGCCACTTTCATAGATCTGTTAGCCGGAGAATTTTGTTTTAAGCAAAACTTTGCTAAGCTAATATAAAATTAGACTATCAGCTAAATTGTATCTATTTTGTATGAAGGTTTGGCTGAAATCAAAGAAATACGCTAAGTATTTTTTCTCGTAAGCAATTTTATCTGCTAAGCACCCCACTTTGGCTCAAGACAATAAAACACGGACGATACTGTTTTTAATATATGTCATGGAAGTTTGATACATCTGTCATCTTTCAACTTTGATATGTATTGTGTTTGTATAATTATTTTCTGGAGACATCGGGACAGTTCCTACCAAAAATATCTGTAGTCACCAGAGGGCGGTATTCCTTCATTAGAGGGCGGCGTTTAGCTCGTCACCCTAAGTCAGTATAATAGAGATTCCAATGCGTCCCTAGGCGCTCTACCTCGTTCTCACTATTCGCACCGTGCATGAGCTGCTGATTGAGGGCATGTAGACCACTGTTGGCGAAAGCGACAGCAACAGCGGTCGCGTTTGGCGTATTTTTGCAGCGATGCGCACGCGCGGAATATCACCAGCGATCATTGGCTGGCAGAAGTACACGCCGCACTTAGTATCACAACATGAGCACATACAGTGTACGCACAACGCCACACGACGCAAAAGTTGCTTTTATCAAGACACTGGGTTCAAATTCACCGCAAGAGGGCTGGCGAATGCGGCGAAAGCAGCGCGGTAGCTCAGCGCTCACTTTTGACCTGACCGACACGATGAATAAGCAAAAAGGCGCCGTGCGTTGTGTGTAGCGTACGTACGAGTAATGCGCTTACATGTTGCTATTCATCGTCAACCTAGCCAGACCACAAGTCCTTGATTGATCGATCGTGGTAATCCGTCCCTGAATTACTGATTATCGCCGGAGAAACAAAATTGAAATTGAATAAACAACATATACCGGTTGAATTGAAAGTAAATCCCTTTTGTTTCAGTGTAACCTTAATATCAGGTTTAGTCGTCCGTCTAGTCATCATCTTGGCAGTCTTTCATTCTTGACTCTGTAAAACTCATCATCGTCGTCACATCATCATCCTCTTCACCATCATAGCCACCATCTTCATTTACAACCTCAAGCTTCCAGATTTTAGGACTCGTACATCATTTCCATATCTCATTCCATTTCCATTTTCCCAATGTTGACAACAAGAATGTTGTTACAAATAATTACACAATATGAAGAGGTCAAATAAAATGCAAAGACAAAATTAGTAACATGAAAAGACTATTTATAAGAAAAGCTGAGTCAACATTGAGGGGAAAAAGAAGTTTTGAGGCTTTTATTCCTCTCCCTACCCCTCACCCCAGCCCTCCCCCTTAATCAGCAAATGACAAAGTTTCTGGACAAACAGAATGATCTACATCTTCAACAATAACATTGGCAGGAGATCAGACCAAATAATAAGTCAATTAAATACATCACTGAGCAAAATGAAATTTAAGCTTTTTGTAAACGTTTTAAGAGAGTGAGAGGTTTGACATCATCAGCCAGACTGTTCCAGAATCGCATTCCATCAGTTGTGGGACTATTATTAAATAAAGAGGTACGATTAAAATGTTGATACAATTAATGTTTCCTGGATGAGCTTCTGGTTACGTGAGGACAGCAACATCTCGAAGTTAAAAAAAACCTGCTGGAAAGCAAGGAAAATAAATTAATTATTTGTTTGAAATATAAATTTGCCAAGATTAAGGAACAATATATACACTATGAGCAAATTCTAAATTAGTAAATAACAAAGGAATTGTGTGATCCAGAATAACCCGCTTTGGAAATAATACGTAATGGCTCTCTTTTGTAAGAGAAATAATTTGTTATATTTTGTGATCGAGCCACCGGTGACAATCACTGAATACCGAAGGTCCTAGAAGAGGTGTATTTACCAAACTTTATTTCTTGGTGCTGTTATATTGAATGGTATGAATTAAAAACAATTTTAATTTTGTTTGTTTCGAGTGGATTATTAATTGTTTATCTAATAATCAAAAATCGCCCCCCTGAATTTTCAAAGTTTTAACAAAACGTTCGTGACGTACACAAAGGCAGAGAATGTCTATGTACGTGCAAACGCAGCGCAAGCCCCCATCATGTGGTCTGAAAACACACCGAAGGTACAATACGGTGTTATATACTGATGAAATAACAGAAACAGTTGAATCAAAGTTCTGACTATTTAAAAAACTCAAAACAAGCGCAGGCATACGAGAAAGATTTAATGTTTTTATGTTTGTCTTGCCAGGATATAAAATCAGACACGATGTTTTTATTACGTGAAAATCACGGCATGTTTTCATGCCGTGAACACTGGAACAGTGAGCATGGTGTGAACATGTCGTTTTGCACGGAAGTGGACTGGTTATGCATGGGAGTATTATTAGTCGGCCACTTACTCCTGAGTCTTTCTCGCTTTAAAAGCACCTCTCTTCCGTTGGAGCCTTCCCAGCCTTCTTATAGCAACTACGTCTATATGTCATACCGAAACCGCTGTGGCTGGCCCCGTGCAAAGTATGTCTGCTCGAACTGTGCAACTTACAAAACCACATAAGAATGAGTGTTCCACGGTCCCGACCACTTTCGCTCTGGTCAGTTTCACTTTAGTCGTCCAAATACGTCTGTATTTTGGATCAGATGGAAATCGGTGTAGGCTCAACACCAGCCCAGGTGGTTAAGCTGTAACCTGCAGCAACACACCTCGACATTATCGAAAATAATAAGCTTCAAACCCTCAGACAGACAACTTCAGAGACCTTTCTCTAGCAACACTCTGCATGCAGTGGTGTGCCGTATACGACGCATACTTGGGCAAATGCTGTGATCATGGATCGGGAATCGCCTCTGTGTACGTCACGAATTTTTATGTTAATGAGGGGCATGGGCGTGTCGAAGCGCACCCCTAAATTTAAAAATTAATATTTTTATGGTATAAACGTGAGGAAAAATTACAAATGACAAATATGTTCCAGTAGGCATACTTTATTGTATACAATGAAAAAAACCTATTTGACAGGACCTTTAAAGGATCCCTGACATACCGTGTTATGATGGCGTTAGCTTTATAGGTGATAATTAATAAACACTAAATCAAAAAGAAAAACGAGCTTGATATTCTGTGTCTATTGTTTAATTATTTTTTTCATTTGAAAGGCTTACCTTCGGAACGCCCACAAAATTCCGCTGGCTACCATGAATATATGACGTCATGCGCGTGACGTAAACGGGGTAAGGAAAGCCAAGAACGCTTCACGGCTGGCCCGACAAACGCGAAGTTACATACGTAACGTTGCCGCAGTCAATATTCACGTTTGCCTGGAAAATGGATTCATTAGATCCATCTGAAAGTGAAATTTTGTCCGAACCACCTTCAGACGTTGATGATGATGACGACATAAATATAGATCACGGTGGAGGTCGTTATTCAGCCCTATATATGTTCGAGTCTGAGCTCGAAACCTGATTCCGACCAGGCAGGACGAGATGCCGCCTGGGGCACGGAATGACGAAGAAGCACTGAGAACAGATGGCAAAATTCGGCCTGCGCCTGGGTACGTTTTTTGGCAATTATTTCACTACAAACAACATGTACTGTTTGTACATATCAGCAAACTTCCGATATAGTGAGATCTCAGAAAAAATCGAGACGAAAACGTCGATTACAAATTTAATATCGTACCGGTTACGCTATTTCATGCCACCACTCAGTAGGGAAGTACGGCCTCCACGTTCGGATTCGGAAGTCTCTTTAAATATTGTTGAACTGCCGCTTATTTTTCGATGTAAAGTCTGTGCCATTTCCACGATTGTTGTTTAAAAGCAAATTTAACACTTTCTTTTTAAATTTAATTCAAAAACAACAGGCGCGCTCATGTGGGTGTTAAAGTTGCAATGCCGATTAGTATGGGAGTCCATTTGCTGCAAAGACTAGAAGTCTACGGTGGTGCAGAAATGGATCGAGTTCGCCCTGGATCTGGACTGCATCACAGAACAACCAGGATGGATGAAGCTGGCAACTAATCTTTGATTAAAAAAAAAAATCCATTACCAAATTTAATGATTTCAGTAATACTAATATATAGCCCACAGTAATAGTATTTGGAAGTATTTCACCAGTTTTGTATGGAAACATGCTTTACTATTTATGCACAGGTACACTGGCAATGGAGAAACTAACTGCTATTTTGTGGTCAAAACAACCTCCTTGTGGATGATATCAAGATGATGTCAACTACCAGCCAGACATTAGGTGAGAGTTTTCACATGTAATCAATCGTTTTCCCTCAAGATGAACATCCTGCATGCTTTTATTGTAATGTATTGCTTTTTGTACTCGCAGGGCCTCTAAATTGAAACCAGTTTTAAACTGTTTGAGCATACCTGGGTAAAGAAAAATGTAATAATAACAATAATTAAATATACATTTTATGAAGTACCATTATTTAACCCATTTCTTCGCTTGCAAAAAAAATTATCTAGGACATATTACTATTTATCTAAAGATTTAGACTGTTCTAAATGAAAATTATACCAGAAATTAATCTGAAAATTGCTTCAAATAATTTCTGTATGATGTTGATATATTCATGTAAACAATGAACACATAATTATTTCAGTTTAAACTGTATATTAAAATCGCTGTAATAAAATACACTTACAATAAAATACAATACACAATAATTTATTGAATCCTCTACAGTACATATGTGGTTCGATATTGTTGAGTTATTTACTTTCAATACTATGGAAAATAAATAAACCTTGAATAATAAGCATTCTGTTATGTATAGTAAATGTGGTCTCAGTATGCATTTACAATAATGTCAATGTACATGTAAGTACTGACTGATGCCAAGTAAAACCATTTTAAAGTTAAACCGAATATTTAAATAAACTCAGTCACAGTGCACTGAAAATTTTATACATGTACATTATACACATGACATTTCTCTCATTATGTTTTACTATTAAGATGTGATACTGTTATGGGTGTTGTTTTGTCGCGCACGGCCGCACACCATCGGGATCGACCACAACAGACAAAATGGAATAGCCAATTAAACGTGATACTTCTCAATCTACAACTTGTATTTTATTAACATCAACAACATGTTATACGGTAAATAGGAATCCAAATATTACAGTAGTCTAAATGAGCCGAGCGACCCGACGGCACGGTTGAGGGCACAGACTCGAGAACTCGGACCTCACCCTTTTATAGGGTTCTAAATAGGTGTTATATAACATAAAATAGGTGTTACATTATAACTTGCATTCCAAACCTCAAGAGCCGAGACAGGAATGCGAACAATGAGATAGCATAACATACGCCCCTCCTTTTTAAAATTGCTCCTGACAATTATAATTTTAAACAATTATATTTATATTAAATTATTTTTTCTTTCTTTTCGTTATATGACAAATGCTGGCCAGTCAAATACCAACAATACGACAAAATCAAACAATTCAATATAAATGTTTGCAATTATTATAAGCAATTGATAATTTAACGTTGTTCAACGCTGCAGTCTGTAGTCCATTTACGGGCATGAGACTATAAAATAGGTGTTACATAACATAAAATAGGTGTTACATTATAACTTGATTCCAAACCTCAAGAGCCGAGACAGGAATGCGAACAATGAGGAGCGCACTAACAATACATAGTGCATTTCATACTGCTGGTGTGATCATTGTCAGCTTATAGTAGAGAATCACTAAGTCTGGTTCCCCTTTATGATTGCTAATTTGTTTCGAAATTAATACAATGTATAGCTGATGTTGAATTTTCACATGAGAATACACACAAACACTGAAGGCACTTTAAAAATGTTCTCCTTATCAAACTACATGTAAGTTGAACTTTAACGTGATTATTGATACGTTTTACATAGTGTATATATTTAATAATAACTTGCAGTATACATGTACATGGTAGACATTTAGGGAAGGCTAACACTTCGATGGCATGATTGTAGCTGATACAGAGTGTAGGGAGGGTTTCTTCATAACTTCTTTGGATGTGGATTTGATAGTCTTCACCACCTCAGCCGTCAACTCATCAATGTAAACTGTTATTTAAAAATAAAAATAAACAATTTTTATATATTTGTTATATATGTATTATAGTACAGACAATGGATAATAGAAATGATTCAAGTCAAACAAGGGAAAATACGAGTACATGTATATGGTTTGTGTGTGTGTTGGGGGGCTAGTTAGCTAAACAATGACACATGATTGATGTTAAGGTCCTTCAATGTTTATGTATTCAAATCTAAGAATGTGTTTTACTAATACTGCATAATTTAGAATAAAAATCTTACAATATCTGCAAGGTTCTTTCACTGGCTTTTACAGCGTCTCCTTTCTTATACTTTGCTTGCTGAGCTTGTATTTCAGCTGTCCCAACTTGGTTGTTCTGCCTTCTATTGCCGTTATCGTTGAAATGCAAAGCTGTAATGCGTAACCTTAAAATTAAAAAGATAATAACATTTCAATTATCATCAACAAGTAAAATAATACATGCATTAACGCACATTTCTGTACGTTAAACAAATTCAGTTGTTGGCTGTTGATTCACTAAATACTTGTACATGTATATGAACTTCATTTCTTGAAAAACATAAAATAAAATTGTCTTTTGTACAAACAAGTATATTTCTTACCGAATGTACATCCATGGTAGTGTATGTATTCATCTTGGTGGCAAAACATTTATTACGCTGTGAAAGCTCTCCACTGATGATGTTGCTTGGTGTTGACATCATCTTGATGTCATCCACAAGGGTTGTTTTGGACAAAATAGCAGTTAGTTTCTCTGTTGCAGTGTACCTGTGCATAAATACTAAAACATTTTTATGCAAAAATCAGTGAAATACTTCCAACACTATTGCAATATAGGCCCATATTAGTATTACTGAAATGTTAAATTTGGTAATGGATTATTTAAAAAAAATCAAGATTTACTTGGCTTCATCCATCCGAGGTGTTCTGTGATGCAGTCAAGATCCAGAATGAACTCGTCCATTTCTGCACCACTGTAGACTTCTAGTCTTTGCAGCAAATGGACTCTCTTACTGTCGCCATTGCAACACAACACCCAATGAGCACCTATTTGTTTTGAATTAAATTTAAAAAAGTGTTAAATTTACTTTAAACAAATCAATGGAAATGGCACAGACTTACATCGAAAAAATACACGCAGTTCAACAATTTAGAGACTTCCCGGTCCGAACGTGGAGGTCGTACTTCCCTACTGGTGGTGTATAGAAATGTCCTTAACCAGTTACGATATTAAATTTGTAATCCACGTTTTCGTCTCAATTTTCTGAGATCTCACTATATCGGAAGTTTGTTTGATATGTACAAACAGTACATGTTTATTTGTAATTGAAATAATTTCCAAAAACATGACCAGGCGCAGGCCGAATTTGCCGTCTGTTCTCTCGGTCTTCTTCGTCATTCCGTGCCCCAGGCGGCATCTCGTCCTGCCTGGTCGGAATTGAACTCGAAGCTCAGACTCGAACATATAGGGCTGAAGAACATTCTCCACCGTGATCTATTTATG
This sequence comes from Zoroaster sp. YZ-2022, assembly GCA_029582265.1. Classification (NCBI taxonomy): domain Eukaryota; kingdom Metazoa; phylum Echinodermata; class Asteroidea; order Forcipulatida; family Zoroasteridae; genus Zoroaster; species Zoroaster sp. YZ-2022. Next base: position 30,926,952 of record CM055823.1, read on the forward strand.
TCGTCATGATCATCAACGTCTGAAGGTGGTTCGGAAAAATTTCACTTTCGGATGAATCTAATGAATCCATTTGAGCAAACGTGAATACTAACTGCAGCTAACGTTACAATGTGCTTTGCGTTGTCAGGCCAGCACCGTGAAGCGTTCTTAGCTTTCTTACCCCGTTTACGTCACGCGCATGACGTCATATATTCATGAGCCAGCAGGGAATTTTGTGGCGCTCGAGGGGTAATATTTTAAATGAAAAAATAATTTAAAATAGACACGGGTAATAAACTCGTTTTTTCTTTTGATTTAGTGTTTATTAATTATCACCTATAAAATAACGCCATCATAATTTGGTACGTCAGGGATCCTTTAAGTAAGGGAGTATAAACGAATTATACAAGGTAATAATAAGAGACACGACCGTTTCATAGTGACAAGAGCAGCAAAGTTGACCCCGAACAAAATATTTCCATTCAATTTAACTATTGCATCGTGAAATATTGTACGTGAATATTGCTAACTGTGCGGAATGGCGTCGCAGCCATGAAACTCGTTCAGCAGACAAGGACCCATGGGGTTGGGTCATGGTGGGCACAATGTTATTAATTTCATCACTCTAGGTAATTTGAAAGCGCTAGGAGTACTCTATTGCCGTACATAATGACTTCGACAGCGACTTGCGGCTCATTGGATGGATTGCTGTCATGTACATCATGGTTAGCTATTTCTGGTGTGGGTATCATTATGGGATTAAAGTGTCTACATGGGGGTAAATGAGGGCATGGTCGGTGATCCATTCAGGGGCGGGGACAGGGGGCCATGAACCCCATATTTATGACGGAGGACGTAATACCAATGTTCCCAAATAGCTAATATTTTCCCTAAAACAAACAAATTCTCAGACACATTACATGTTCGATCTCTGTATTTTCTTTGAACACTAATTGGCCTAAACCTATGAGGTTTTGTTATTTTGTCTTACAATTTCCGTATTTTCGCGTATTAATTTTTTCCTGGGGATTTATCGGTCCCACGAAGGAGGGAAGGGGTGAGTTGGCGGTCAGTGGGGTTAAGGTCATGGTTCTTCTCTATCTCTATATGTTTGTTTATGCAGTCCATAATTGCCATTAAAACAAATTCTACTACTGTGATCATGATGAAAATTGTGTCGATTCTTTAAAACACTCTTTTATAATACTCAATCTTTTCCAAGCGTAGCTGATAATATACTTACCTTTAATACAGACTTTAATAAGTTATAAAAATAATAGGTTTACGGGTAACACCAATAATCACGTCTTGATGGAAGTAGTGATGTGGTTCGATGAGAACCGGTTTTAGTGAGGATAGTTATCGACGTTTCGAATAGTTTGTTCTGTAGGTCTTCAGGAGGATGCAAGACGGACTGAAAACAGCAGAGTTTATTACACATGGTGTTGCCTAATTTACTAATATCGAATCCACCATGCAAAATTCAAATCGTATTTAAATTGAACCAATGGTCATGAAGATCTTTTGTCTTGTTGGCCATGAAGTAATTATCTATTGTATTGTTGGTCATGAAGTAATGATCTATTGTATTGTTGGTAATGAAGAAATGATATATTGTCTTGTTTGTCATAAGTAATTATTTATTATCTTGTTGGTCATGAAGTAATTATCTATTGTCTTGTCTTGTAATTATTGTCTTATTGGGCATAAAGAATTTGTATATTGTCTTGTTGGGCGTTAAGTAATTATCTATTGTCTTGTTTGCTTTGTTTCAGGATGGATCTATGAGTGGACAGGGAGTTTCCAAACTGCACTCATTATGTACTGGCATAATGTTTGTATCGATGCTGCTGTATATTACGAATTATTGTTGTACGATAAGAATCAACAGCAGGATGAAGCAAAAGACGATTAAAGGGGAAAGGGATACAGTATTGGTCATTATAATCAATATTGTATGGAATGTTGTTACCATTGTTAAACCAATATTGTTTATCTCGACAAATTAATCGATTCACATTGTAATCTAAGGTAATCTCAAGAACATAAATGATCATAGTTTTAAATAAAACTGACTTGTTTATGAATTGAAGTTTATGTTAAATCAATATTTTCCCACCATTTTGTGTTTGTGTAAATTTGTATTTTCCGTTTAGTAGAAATAAAGTAAACAACCTCAAACGGGGCCAGTTACATAGAGCTGTTAGCAGAGAATTTTGCTTTAAGCAAAACTTTTGCTAAGCAATATAAAACAGACTACCAGCTAAATTGCATTCAACTCATCTACCAATTTCTTCTTCTTCATCACACATCAATATGAGAGGACTGATTTGATAAGAAAACAAATACAATACGTAAACAAAAGAAAGAAAATGTTTGATAAATCAAAGAGAATTACATTTTATGTCACATGAATCGTGGGAGTATCAATTAGACGGATCAATTGTGTACATAGATGATATTTTATCTTACAAGTTATACATGTACAGACACAATCCCACTACTAGACTAACACACAAACGTTTAAGTTATCAAATCTGTTTTCATAGCCAAAATTATTAATAATAAACATCACAGCACGTTATAGTCAACCTAAATGTAAACACCGTCCTGTATACTTGATTGATCAACAGTTTTTTTGCACAAAGTGAAAGTATATAAAGAGTTAAATAGCCATAACGTTAGCTTGACTTTGTGTTTTTGCATACATTAAAAACACAATTTCGTACAGATTGTCCTCTATTACAGTGTGTGACATCCCCATAGGAGTGGGGTTTGTAAAGAAAAAGTTAAGCAAGTTAATCCCCCTTCAATTCGCACCTTCACCCAAGGTTTGTTTGAAGGCGAATTAGTTTGAATCTCAGCTCAGTAGCCAACACAGCGTGAGGTCACTGCCTGTAATCCAATGCAATAATTTCTACTTCAGTGGGTGGTTGGTTTCATGGTGCCACAGGCAATTTCTAGGATTGGGGAGGTCCAGGCGTCATTTTACCTACAGCATTTAGCGCAGGAGCCCTGCGGTATGTTGCTGCCAACACTTGTTGAGAAGATCCACTTGAGGTCATTATCTATTGTCTTATTGGTCACGGTAATTATCCATTGTCTTGTTGGTCATGAATTAATGATCTATTGTCTTATTTGCTTTGTTTCAGGTGGATCTTAGAGTGGACAGGGGTTTTCCCAAGCCGCGACCATTATGTACTGTGGCATAATGTTTGTATCAATTCTACTTTAATTACGAATTATTTATTGTACGATTTTAAACAGCAGGATGAGTAGATGACGATTAAAGGAAGGTGCAGTATTAATTATTATAACCAATGTTGTCTCGAGTGCTGTGTGGAATATTCCATTAACCCTTGTATATATGCAGTCTCCAAATGATGAAAAAACTGCTAAGTACACAATGCTTTTTGTATGCATGCCTCAAAATATTGCATACTGTACACAAGAATGGTACATGGATACCCCAAAATGCCCTGGGTAGAGACAAAACCAAAGTGTTCTGACTTCACACAGTATGTGTATACCAAGTTACTGCACTGGTTTATTTCAAGTTAGCCTTGCAATGAAACAAAGCAGGTGGCTGCTTCAGTTTACCTCATCTCTCTGAAGAGCCTTGGGCTATGCCATTAATCATTAGATAAGAAGTGTGTACCAATATGTCCCAGTTGAGACATTTGAAGTATGGGTCCACTTTGTAAAGAACTACACTGATAATAGGAGGGTTAATATAATATGTACAGTCTATTTATATAATATATAATTGACCATAATTGAATATAGGCCTAATTGACCATTCCACACAGCTGTCGTGGCCCACTTCTGCAAAGTTTGCTGTTTACGAGTCAAACAAAATTGCGGCACGATGGCAACACAAACCACATTCAGCATTGCGGATATAATGCCAACCAAGGTCTACCAGTGAGAACAAGGTAAACCCTGGGTACGAGATTGTCGGGCCTATTCAGAGAGAACAAACCAGCCAATCGTACACTGCAAACACTGGGGAGGTAAACTTGTAGCTTTACATGGTGAGGATGATGAGTAAGACTAATTGCGGTGACACCATGTGGAATCTCAATTGTGTAATTAGTTCTGAAAGAACTGGTGGTACAACTCGACGTTTCGATCAGTATGTTCTGATCGTCCACTGGGAGTTAAACCCAAAAAAAATACGTCGCTGGTGTTATTTTAACACCTGGTTCTTCTGAGGCACAAACCCTTGTGTCAGCATTTTGTACTTCTTAGGCCAGGGGTCTGTACGGAGCTGGCGCACTAAGGGTTAATCATGGTATAGTATAAAAATCAAGCGATCATAAAGATCTTTTAGCCACAATGGTTCCTGATCCTTGGAAGATTTTTTAATACGAACCTCTTGTAGCTGTCCTCAAAAAAGTAACTGTTATTACGGGGTGTAATTCTTGTGAATGCGTCTTTCTAATTACAACGCGTACACAAATAAGAGATGAGCCTTGTAGAAGTGCATTGCAGACGTGGTTTTCATATGTAGTTTGTACTTTCAGGCAGCGTATATGTTACGCCCAACTACAAGCATTGGTGTCATGGCCGAGCGGTCTGGTGCATCGGACTTATGTTCTGATAGCTGAGTCGTTACAATGTGGGGTTCGAATCCCGCCGCGACCATGATACTTTTGTCCTTGTGAAGACATTTAACTGTAATTGCTTCTCTTCACCAGGTATATAAATGGGTACCTGTGAGGGAGAGGTGTAATTGTGTTTGTTAGCCATGTAACAAAAAATGGTTGCACATAATTAATGGGCGTATACTTTCCAGGGAGTTGAGAAAGATTATAGAATGATATGTCCTAGTGACCAGTGTAAATAATGCATTGTGAAGCGACAGGCTATGGCAGTGCTACTGTTTCTTGTTGTTATAATAGTTATAGGCCCAACTGCAACACCATAGTTGAGATGGGCCAAGCTACAGTTGGACAATACTACTAAGTAATTGTGCATCCATTCTGATACGTTATTCTGCCCATTGAAAAACGTTGTTTTGTATCATTCATGTGCATGTACCATTCTTTATCTTTATATATGTATTTGGAGTATATTATGGAGTGCCATGGTCGAGCGGTTTAGTGCATCGGTTTGTGTTCTGATGGCGAGTCGACGGAATGTGGGTTCGAATCCCAACCGCAACCATGGTGCTTGTGTCCTTGAGCAAGACACTTTACCATAATTGCTTCTCTCCCAGGGTAAATGGGTACCTGTGAGGCAGAGTTGGTTGTTGTGTTTGATTAGCCCTATATGCGCTGTAATGGCAGCAATTGAGCTGTATACTCCCAGGGGCTGAGAAGGTCTCAGGAATGATTTATGAGCCTGATGAGCAGGGGTAATAATATAATGCGCCTAAGCACCAGTATGGTGGATACGTGCGCTATATAAGTCCACATTGTTATTATTATTATTATTTGTATATAATATATGTATTACTTTAAATGAAAATAATTTGTTTAATACGTAATTTACGACTTTTGCTTATTACGTATGATTTGTTTTCTTGTATATTATTCTTATATACTCTGTATTTGTACATGTCATTAATTTGTCCATTTATAATGTTAATATGGAATGGGAAATAAATGTAATATTGAATTGAAAAAATGTAATTGGTAAGTTACACACATTTCAGGAAAGTACCTGAGTGATTACCGAAACTTTTTCTGAAAACTCGGCTTGATGTGATGTTTTGTATTAAGAGGCTAGGAACTAAACATCCTGAGAGATTACCCCGTGTGAAGTGCCTTACGAAAGAAAAACAGATACTTTCAACGAATGAGATCTTAATAAAAAATTACTGTTAAGCCTTAACCTAACCTTCCAAATCCTCCAAAATCCTTTTTGCTAAGTGGAAGATTTGAAGGATTGAGTTACTACATGCTCTTTGCTAAAGTGAAGGATTTTGGAGGATTGAGGTTATTAGGCACACTTACCTTTCCATGGTAGTGTACATCCATGTTTGTTGTAGTGATTGCAAGGTCAGTAATTGGGTCAGTGGACACTGTTTATTGCTCCATGCATGCGGGGAGGGCCCCTGCCATGTGCATGTATCAGATTAAAACACGTGTGCATACATGTCATGTGGTTGCTTTAACTGAAGGATTTGGGGGATTCAGGTTATGTGTTAGCAAATGGGCCTAGGAGTTAGGGAAGGATTCAGGTTATGTGTTAGCAAATGGGCCTAGGGAGTTAGGAAGGATTCAAGTTATGTGTAAGCAAATGGTCTAGGGAGTTAGGAAGGATTCAGGTTATGTGTAAGCAAATGGGCCTAGGGAGTTAGGAAGGATTCAAGTTATGTGTAAGCAAATGGGCCTAGGGAGTTAGGGAAGAATTCAGGTTATGTGAAGCAAGGCCTAGGAGTTAGGAAGGATTCAGTTTATGTAAGCAAATGGGCCTAGGGGTTAGGAAGATTGGTTATGTAAGTAAATGGCCTAGGGAGTTAGGGAAGGATTCAGGTTATGTGAAGCAAATGGGCCTAGGGAGTTAGGAAGGATTCAGGTTATGTTAAGCAAATGGGCCTAGGAGTTAGGAAGGATTCAGGTTATGTGTAAGCAAATGGGCCTAGGGTTAGAAGATTCAGGTTATGTGAAATGGCTTTTAACTAACCCTAGACAACAAAAACAGTTGGAGGATTTTGAAGGATTTTTATTGTTCAGTAACAATGCTGAGGGAGTTAGGGTTAATAAAGTGCCCAAATGAATTTATGACAGGACCAATCATAAACTGTCAAGCATTTTGTGAATTTAAGCATTAATGTTATCCTTTCCACAAAATAGCCAGGTTATGTTTGCTCTGAAGAAAAACAATTTCATAAAGTTTAGTTTCGTTTCGTTTCGTGGTTTTAATCAGTTCTCCAACTGCACAAATCAATTAGTTATTCAACTAGAAATATATTAGAAATACAAAGACATGTAAATTAGAAAATAAACAAAGGATAAATATAAAACGTCAATATTTACATACATTGTGTAAGTGGGAAGCCTATATTATGTGAATAACGAATGTAGACAATCAACAATGAAGTATTAAACTGGGGTAGCTTCAGTGGTGGACACTTTGGGGAACCAGGATTTTTAGGGCACATATGACGATGTCCAGGCTTCACGCCCTGTGCACGACACAGCTACATGCATAAAAACGCCCCCAATGGGTCAAGAACGTACGGAGTTGACCACTAAACAAAACGACATCTTTGTTTTCCCATCCACGTTGCTGTCAGAGCGACCGCCATTGCAGCGTGCAGACTATCCGTTGAGTCCCGGGTGCGTCTTTTCTTCTTCACCGTTCTGTTCTTCTGACGGATATACAAGATAGCAAACACGTTAACGACGACCACAGCTAATACTATGGCGATGCCGACGAATAAGGCCTCGCTAACGGCCCAGACGAAGCCGTATGCTGGCGTGTTAGGATCTTCACTGCTTTGAAGTGACGTTAATATTGACCCTTCTGAAAACGAATATGCAAAGAAAGAAGAAAACAAATTGAGAGACATCTTTTGATGAGAACTTGGGGACGCCAATTTCAAAGCTGCTAGCAGCGGCGTAGCCAGGACTTTTCAGTGGGGGCACAGGGGGGCATTGCTTTTCAGTAGGGGCACAGGGAAACAGGGGGATTGATTTTAGTGAGGGCCACAGGGGCATTGCTTTTCAGTGGGGCACAGGGCATTGCTTTTCAGTGGGGCCAGGGGTATGGTTTTCCATTTTTTTCTTTTCTTTTTTTGGGGCACTATGAGGATTTTCGGGGGGGGCACCTGGGGGGCACTGGAAATTTGTGGGGGGCACGTGCCCCAGGCCTCCACCGTGCTATGCCACTGCTAAGCAGAAAAGAAATTGCCTCGGTCAAATTTAACAGATTTCTTTGGCTATCAAGCCAAACTGTCATATTAAATGTATGCATTTTGAATGGTAGTCTGTTTTATAATTATTGTTGAAAAATATTTACTTAGCAAAATTCTCTGTTTAGCAGTTCTATGAAATTGGCCCTAGGTTGGGTGCGTCAAAAGCGAGATGTAACCACTGATCTCTATACTAACTAGATGGGAATCGCGCCGATTGGCTGAAACTCGTTGTTTGCCATCTTTGTTCCCCAAGAAGGAAGGCGCATGTGTGACGGCCGGACAGGTTTACTGCTACCCGACAGACGACAATGCCGAGTGCTGCTGAGCCAGTTGTTGTTATTGTCTGCATGCTAAGGGACATTGACTCTTGACCTTTTGGGGAAACAACATGGCGGCCATCTCCTATCCAGTTAGTACAGAATCAGTGGTCTGAACTGTAGCCTGAAGATCTGACGTCACGCTTGAGCTAGAGCGCGTGAATTACGCCAGATCCTGGCCGTGCAGCCGCCATATTTTCCCCGATGCTCAACTTTGACCCTGGCGCGCAAGTCTCGAAACGTGACGTCCGATCTGCAGCACAACGCGTTAACGTGTCCAATGAAATCCTTTGAGTGGTATGCCTGGAGCCTGTTTATATCCTTAGACAGGAACCAGTCTATCTGAACTGTAGCCTGAAGATCTGACGTCACGCTTTGAGGCACGAGCATCAAAGCCTAAAGCGTGACGTCAGATCTTCAGCACACGTCAATAAAATACTTTGAATGGTACGCTGGAGCCGTTTTATTCTTGAGGATAAAAAGGACAGTCTATCTGAACGATCCATGTCCTCGACCTCGCCTCGTGAAATGAATCAGTTCAGGTGTTACCACATTTTCCCATTGTTCTCTTAGGCACTCAATACCACATGCCAGAAAGCAGAATCTACGACATGCTTTACATGACTAGAATGTAACATGCAGTTGTGATTTATTGTGGATTTGTGGTGAATACATTTGTTGTGGCCCTGGGGCAATTGCATAGAGCTGTCTGGCATAACATTTCCCGAAGCAAGTAATTATGACCCGCCCTGCAGCTAACTATATGACATTTATACTCACCACTATTTGCCTGGTTGCTGATTTCTTCGAGATGTTCCAGTATAAACAAAACTCATATCTGTCAAATTTCAGGGCCTATGAAAATCAGATCAAGACATTTACATTAATAATATTGTGTTGACGATCGTCATTTGGTTTATAAAATATGTTTTCAACATAACACTTTGACTTTATTTAACATTTCGTTTTGCTTACCTTTGTCTGAAAGAAGAGGTGTCTGATTATTTAAAACTGGAACAGATGACGTCACTGGAGCGCTGCAGGGATTCATATTTCCCAGCATTCCGGTGCTTCCGGTTCAAAGCCGAGGTCGAGATCCGGATGAAGGCTGCAGGGTTCCTGACTTCGTCGAACACGCAGCCGGGCACAATACAGTCCGTGGAACACTCGGTGTTCGACCGTTCGGTGCATGGTGTTCTCGTGGCAATACCGTAATCCTCACAGACGGTGCAGGGTGAACATAGATAGTATCTGCACAAGGAATGGGGAGAGATGTCGTGTAATTCATTGATGACGAGTTCAAAACTACCCAATAACATCTTTGGTAAATTGTGACCCGCTCTGTAAAAATGAGTCCAAGTCAGCAATTTGACAAATGTACATTTCTAGTAGCTGGAAAGAGTACATCATCGGCTTTAATTTGGTATATGTTAGAGGTGTGTGGCATATTGCATTATGGAGATGTGGCATTTGTAATAATAAATAATTTCATAATTAACACAATTTAATTGAGGGAAAAAAAACATTCAAATGAAAACAAATGACATATTTGAAACAAAGTACTCACAAAATCATTGATTTTAATATTTTATTGATTGAAATTGACGTTTATGTAAAAATATTAAGAAAAACAAGAAAAAAAAACCTCTCAACATTTTATTGCCCATTACATGTAAATGCATGGTGCGACATGTGACTCATTTTCACAGAGTGTCACAAATATCTGTAGCATCCATAAGATTCCAAGATATATGTATAAAACCAACCTGGGAAAAATTCAGCTTATTTCATTGTGTCCTTTTATAAAAATAGTCAACAAAAAAATATAAAAATCATTTAGATTTTTCGTATCCATTCCAACATATTGGGATGACAGCTAGAATTCATTTTGTAAAATGTGTCACTAATTTACTAATTTTGATTTTTTAAAACTAATTTTACTAATTTTATTAATTTTACTAATTTCACTAATTTTACTAAATCAAATATCGGTCTGTTAGACCCTGGTTCCACACGCAATTTCATCTTTACTTACTTGATTTTTGCCGTCAGCCCTTCGTCGTTCAAGTAGCTCCTCCACCCACACGTTCTTGGACTGGTATGGCGTACTCGCGCCCTCACGGCATGATGGTATTTTGGATAAGGCACTTCCGGTTTTCTGAATTACGTGATCTTGGGCCGATAGATGATGAATAGACAAAGAACAACCTTGGCAGAAAATACCGATGAACACGATTGCCAGTAATACAACCATTTCATTTTAATAATGATCTGGTACAATAAATAGTTAAATAAAGGGGTTATAAAATGTTAGAATAAAGTTGAATATGACATCATGAACAAAATTTTGGGTTCAAACTGCTGGCTTAATCTTTTTCAAGAAGACACAAGTTTTGAACATAAAGGTTGCATAATTATGATGTCACAGGTCCAAAAGCGCCCTCGCTGAGGTCAAAATAGCTAACTCATTGGGTCACGTACACGCCGTGTGTACACATAAGTGTGTTCCATTGTTGACCTCAACCATGGTGGCGAATGCAAACTGTCTATCCTGGGCCCATTTATAGAGGGTGCTACGCAGGCGATGTTTTCTTACTGCACGTTTTTCATTTCATAGCGCTGCTAACCGTTAGCATAGAAAAGGCACGCTGACTGCCGGCCATTATTGCTAGCAAATGGTGACGCAACAATACAAATCCATGGTGAACATGCACGCACCACTCTGAATTTTCTTGCTAACCTGTGAAATACGGTTATGCTTAAGAAAATTTTCTATGTTAGCACGAAAATGTGCTAACCGGTAACAGCGCTATGATGAAATGGGCCGTAATGCGCATTGGCAGTACGCGCATGTTTTCTCTCCGGTTCCAAAGCTGGCGTACCGTTGTGTGTCATTTAACCTATAAATTCCTTCATTTAAGCATTCAGAAGCGATTCTTGAGACACTGGAATTGACTTTGTTAATAAGATTTTGAGTCTTTAAAATACATATGTTAATTAATGCCTGCCAAATTTAAAGACCCCTGCTTTCAATTTCGCGTAAAATTCTTAACGAAAAGGGTGGTCAATGCATTTCAATGGCTACGATTATCTTTGGGAGCCAGCACGTGCGAAGTGGGCGTGGTTTATGGGGGAATAACGTCACACTTACCAACAGGATAGAGATGTTACCAGTGACATAACATGTTTACAAACAGCCCCAACGGTCAATCTGCGCCGGGCACAAATGTACATTCCTTTTCCTTTACTGCACAATAACACAACCTCATTGACAAAATCTGTTTTTTCTTGATTAATACCATCATCAGTATTTAGCAGTTTTACCTCAAAATTCAACCGTGTGGTTATTTTGTAACTAAACTTATACCTTATCTTTATCGTGTCACGAAAAGATCTTCGCTGAACGTAACCTTTAAAACCCAAAATTTCCGCCCAAAATTGAGACCCAGATCTGGCTGTGGTCGAGTCATTTGTTGTACATTATAATTATGTACATGATTTATTTATTTCGTATCACTAACCAGCGTCCGTGTTGTAAGCTCGGATGTTTTCAAATGTCTTGTCCATAAACAAAAATCAAAGATTTGCACTGTATTAATGGGAAATCTATGGGCGCCGTTGTGAATTCATTTGTGAATCCATGCGTTCGCTTTGTTTCAGCTAAATTATTACTATTATTTAATATTTTTATTATTAAATATTGTTATTTTATAAATATTAATTGTTGTAACTATTGTACTTAGAAATTGTTTTGATGGATGCACCGATATTTACATACATCATGTGCCACTGTTTCAAAGTGTAATTCCAAATAAATAAATAAATAATATTAAGCCCATTTCAAGCTTATTGAAAACCTCTTGTTGAAGTATGTCCAAATAAATTAATTGACAAAATGGCGCCCATACAGTCATCCTGTACAAATATTTAAATCGTGCACTACTGAACATATTGTATACATTATCTGAAACTGTTATCGTTTGAGGCCTGAAAACGAATTTCCATTGCTTATCAAATGTTTGTACTCTACATGTTTGTTGAAGTGGAATGGACCAATCACGTTTGTCTTTGTTAATAACGATAGGTTTGCTTTTGCCAACGGGCGAAGTCTTGTTGTGCATGAGCAGTTAGATAAATGCAAGTCATGATTAAAATGGCACATTAACCATGAAATGCTGACGTAATTATTTCATCATTACAGGTCTACACATGCTAGGCCAAAAGAAATGTCTTGAGTTTCTGGTCACCGCTGCGTGGGTCATTCATAAGAACCCCTGCTTGTTATTTTTATTTTGTTTTAGTTTTAGGTTTTTAATTTGTTTATTTAATCAGTTATTTACTTCACGCAACTTTGTTATTCTCTTGGCTTTGTTTTAATAGGACCTATAAATTACGTGCAATTCCATTGCGTTAAGAAAACTAATTTGAAAGCTTAAACTTCTCCAAAGTTTAAGATTCAAACTTAATTATTTGGATTTATGTTATTTAACAATTAATGGAGTACTCAAAAAAATTATTTAGCACTCAAGACCTATTTTCTAGTACTTAATTAGGTAATTACAGTTAATTAATCTTATAAGACCTTTGGCATTAACCCCAACCCTCCCGGGTATTTTGCTAGAAACCCTGCCAGACGCAACAGAGTGCATCGTTTATCAAAGTGACTTGGCTGCCAAGTGCAACAAGATCCATCTGTTAACAAATCTCAAGGCCGAACTGCCTCAGGTCTGTGGTCACCAAACGCAGCAGAATACAACTCTGGCATTGTTTAATGGGACCAGCTCTCAAAGAAACAGGCTTGGCTGCTTATACACTGGTGTTGACAGCTGAATCCATCAAAGTGCATCAGACTTTTTCCCGCTGATGCACTCTGCTGCGTCTGGCAGGGTTAGGGTTAAGCATTGTTAATCATTAAAAAGAACATTTTATTCTTGTGTATAGCGCTTATCTGTGTAAATAAGAACCGCCAACCAGAAACCGTATTATATTATAAAAAATTTGGGAGGGTCAAACGAAAAAGGTTTTGTAAATATAATTAGACCCATATTTCCACTTTGGAAACCGATATTTAAAGCCCCTGAAACACTATTAACTAAATGTAATTTGTATTGCATACTATCATTGCCAAATTTTGGAAGAAAATATTTTAAAACAAATGACAAGTTTTAACATGACCTCCTAGAAATAGTTTTCTTGATAAACATTTTTTCCAAATACATTTTGAGACAAAGCTAGTGTTCTGTTTTCAGAATCTGCTTCTTGTAATACCTACCAGTGAATCAAATTCAAATTGTAGATTAATTTATGAAATTTCAAACAAAAATTGTAAGAAATCCTTCCTTTTTGTTGAATCTTCCCAAAGGGGTTTTCATCCCGTCA
>CM055823.1:30940993-31017852 GCA_029582265.1 Zoroaster sp. YZ-2022
GACACCCCTCTTCATACCTTAAACGGCCTCCATGCACACTTAGCCCTCCGCAAAATACTGTCAAAATACGGTAGGTAGACACCCTACATTGTTGTGATGAAAGCTCAAATACGAATGAAATTATTTCTAGCGACGGGTATAACTTTAAAAGTTTTTAAGTAAGGCCGACAAATTTATATCCAATTTAAAGCTTAGGTTCTCCTCTTTAAGGAAATCACATGACTTTTCGAATTGGACAATTTCTTCATACCTTAAACGGCCTCCATGCACACTTAGCCCTCCGCAAAATACTGTCAAAATACGGTAGGATAGACATCCTACATTGTTGTGATGAAAGCTCAAATACGAATGAAATTATTTCTAGCGACGGGTATAACTTTAAAAGTTTTTAAGTAAGGCCGACAAATTTATATCCAATTTAAAGCTTAGGTTCTCCTCTTTTAGGAAATCACATGACTTTGGAATTGGACAATTTCTTCATACCTTAAACGGCCTCCATGCACACTTAGCCCTCCGCAAAAATACTGTCAAAATACGGCAGGGTAGACACCCTACATTGTTGTGATTAAAGCTCAAATACGAATGAAATTATTTCTAGCGACGGGTATAACTTTAAAAGTTTTTAAGTAAGGCCGACAAATTTATATCCAATTTAAAGCTTAGGTTCTCCTCTTTTAGGAAATCACATGACTTTTGGAATTGGACAATTTCTTCATACCTTAAACGGCCTCCATGCACACTTAGCCCTCCGCAAAATACTGTCAAAATACGGTAGGGTAGACACCCTACATTGTTGTGATGAAAGCTCAAATACGAATGAAATTATTTCTAGCGACGGGTATAACTTTAAAAGTTTTTAAGTAAGGCCGACAAATTTATATCCAATTTAAAGCTTAGGTTCTCCTCTTTTAGGAAATCACATGACTTTTCGAATTGGACAATTTCTTCATACCTTAAACGGCCTCCATGCACACTTAGCCCTCCGCAAAATACTGTCAAAATACGGTAGGGTAGACACCCTACATTGTTGTGATTAAAGCTGAAATACGAATGAAATTATTTCTAGCGACGGGTATAACTTTAAAAGTTTTTAAGTAAGGCCGACAAATTTATATCCAATTTAAAGCTTAGGTTCTCCTCTTTTAAGAAATCACATGACTTTTCGAATTGGACAATTTCTTCATACCTTAAACGGCCTCCATGCACACTTAGCCCTCCGCAAAACACTGTCAAAATATGGTAGGGTAGACACCCTACATTGTTGTGATTAAAGCTCAAATACGAATGAAATTATTTCTAGCGACGGGTATAACTTTAAAAGTTTTTAAGTAAGGGCGACAAATTTATATCCAATTTAAAGCTTAGGTTCTCCTCTTTAAGGAAATCACATGACTTTTGGAATTGGACAATTTCTTCATACCTTAAACGGCCTCCATGCACACTTAGCCCTCCGCAAAATACTGTCAAAATACGGCAGGGTAGACACCCTACATTGTTGTGATTAAAACACAAATACGAATGAAATTATTTCTAGCGACGGGTATAACTTTAAAAGTTTTTAAGTAAGGTCGACAAATTTATATCCAATTTAAAGCTTAGGTTCTCCTCTTTAAGGAAAGCACATGACTTTTGGAATTGGACAATTTCTTCATACCTTAAACGGCCTCCATGCACACTTAGCCCTCCGCAAAATACTGTCAAAATACGGTAGGGTAGACACCCTACATTGTTGTGATTAAAACACAAATACGAATGAAATTATTTCTAGCGACGGGTATAACTTTAAAAGTTTTTAAGGGAGGTCGACAAATTTATATCCAATTTAAAGCTTAGGTTCTCCTCTTTTAGGAAATCACATGACTTTTCGAATTGGACAATTTCTTCATACCTTAAACGGCCTCCATGCACACTTAGCCCTCCGCAAAATACTGTCAAAATACGGCAGGGTAGACACCCTACATTGTTGTGATGAAAGCTCAAATACGAATGAAATTATTTCTAGCGACGGGTATAACTTTAAAAGTTTTTAAGTAAGGTCGACAAATTTATATCCAATTTAAAGCTTAGGTTCTCCTATTTAAGGAAATCACATGACTTTTGGAATTGGACAATTTCTTCATACCTTAAACGGCCTCCATGCACACTTAGCCCTCCGCAAAATACTGTCAAAATACGGTAGGTAGACACCCTACATTGTTGTGATTAAAGCTCAAATACGAATGAAATTATTTCTAGCGACGGGTATAACTTTAAAAGTTTTTAAGTAAGGCCGACAAATTTATATCCAATTTAAAGCTTAGGTTCTCCTCTTTTAGGAAATCACATGACTTTTGGAATTGGACAATTTCTTCATACCTTAAACGGCCTCCATGCACACTTAGCCCTCCGCAAAATACTGTCAAAATACGGTAGGGTAGACACCCTACATTGTTGTGATTAAAACATAATACGAATGAAATTATTTCTAGCGACGGGTATAACTTTAAAAGTTTTTAAGTAAGGCCGACAAATTTATATCCAATTTAAAGCTTAGGTTCTCCTCTTTAAGGAAATCACATGACTTTTCGAATTGGACAATTTCTTCATACCTTAAACGGCCTCCATGCACACTTAGCCCTCCGCAATATACTGTCAAAATACGGTAGCGTAGACATCCTACACTGTTGTGATTAAAGCTCAAATACGAATGAAATTATTTGTAGCGACGGGTATAACTTTAAAGTTTTTAAGTAAGGCCGACAAATTTATATCCAATTTAAAGCTTAGGTTCTCCTCTTTAAGGAAATCACATGACTTTTGGAATTGGACAATTTCTTCATACCTTAAACGGCCTCCATGCACACTTAGCCCTCCGCAAAATACTGTCAAAATACGGTAGGATAGACACCCTACATTGCTGTGATTAAAACATAATACGAATGAAATTATTTCTAGCGACGGGTATAACTTTAAAAGTTTTTAAGTAAGGCCGACAAATTTATATCCAATTTAAAGCTTAGGTTCTCCTCTTTAATTACATGACTTTTGGAATTGGACAATTTCTTCATACCTTAAACGGCCTCCATGCACACTTAGCCCTCCGCAAAATACTGTCAAAATACGGCAGGGTAGACACCCTACATTGTTGTGATTAAAGCTCAAATACGAATGAAATTATTTCTAGCGACGGGTATAACTTTAAAAGTTTTTAAGGGAGGCCGACAAATTTATATCCAATTTAAAGCTTAGGTTCTCCTCTTTCAGGAAATCACATGACTTTTGGAATTGGACAATTTCTTCATACCTTAAACGGCCTCCATGCACACTTAGCCCTCCGCAAAATACTGTCAAAATACGGCAGGGTAGACACCCTACATTGTTGTGATTAAAACATAATACGAATGAAATTATTTCTAGCGACGGGTATAACTTTAAAAGTTTTTAAGGGAGGTCGACAAATTTATATCCAATTTAAAGCTTAGGTTCTCCTCTTTTAGGAAATCACATGACTTTTCGAATTGGACAATTTCTTCATACCTTAAACGGCCTCCATGCACACTTAGCCCTCCGCAATATACTGTCAAAATACGGTAGCGTAGACATCCTACACTGTTGTGATTAAAGCTCAAATACGAATGAAATTATTTCTAGCGACGGGTATAACTTTAAAAGTTTTTAAGTAAGGCCGACAAATTTATATCCAATTTAAAGCTTAGGTTCTCCTCTTTAAGGAAATCACATGACTTTTCGAATTGGACAAATTCTTCGTACCTTAAACGGCCTCCATGCACACTTAGCCCTCCGCAAAATACTGTCAAAATAAGGTTGGGTAGACACCCTACATTGTTGTGATTAAAACATAATACGAATGAAATTATTTCTAGCGACGGGTATAACTTTAAAAGTTTTTAAGTAAGGCCGACAAATTTATATCCAATTTAAAGCTTAGGTTCTCCTCTTTAAGGAAAGCACATGACTTTTGGAATTGGACAATTTCTTCATACCTTAAACGGCCTCCATGCACACTTAGCCCTCCCCAAAATACTGTCAAAATACGGTAGCGTAGACACCCTACATTGTTGTGATTAAAGCTCAAATACGAATGAAATTATTTCTAGCGACGGGTATAACTTTAAAAGTTTTTAAGTAAGGCCGACAAATTTATATCCAATTTAAAGCTTAGGTTCTCCTCTTTTAGGAAATCACATGACTTTTCGAATTGGACAATTTCTTCATACCTTAAACGGCCTCCATGCACACTTAGCCCTCCGCAAAATACTGTCAAAATACGGTAGCGTAGACATCCTACACTGTTGTGATTAAAGCTCAAATACGAATGAAATTATTTCTAGCGACGGGTATAACTTTAAAAGTTTTTAAGGGAGGTCGACAAATTTATATCCAATTTAAAGCTTAGGTTCTCCTCTTTAAGGAAATCACATGACTTTTGGTATTGGACAATTTCTTCATACATTAAACGGCCTCCATGCACACTTAGCCCTCCGAAAAATACTGTCAAAATACGGTAGGCTATACATCCTACATTGTTGTGATTAAAGCTCAAATAGGAATGAAATTATTTCTAGCGACGGGTATAACTTTAAAAGTTTTTAAGGAAGGTCGACAAATTTATATCCAAATTAAAGCTTAGGTTCTCCTCTTTTAGGAAATCACATGACTTTTCGAATTGGACAATTTCTTCATACCTTAAACGGCCTCCATGCACACTTAGCCCTCCGCAAAATACTGTCAAAATACGGTAGGATAGACATCCTACATTGTTGTGATGAAAGCTCAAATACGAATGAAATTATTTCTAGCGACGGGTATAACTTTAAAAGTTTTTAAGTAAGGCCGACAAATTTATATCCAATTTAAAGCTTAGGTTCTCCTCTTTAAGGAAATCACATGACTTTTGGAATTGGACAATTTCTTCATACCTTAAACGGCCTCCATGCACACTTAGCCCTCCCCAAAATACTGTCAAAATACGGTAGGGTAGACACCCTACATTGTTGTGATTAAAGCTCAAATACGAATGAAATTATTTCTAGCGACGGGTATAACTTTAAAAGTTTTTAAGTAAGGCCGACAAATTTATATCCAATTTAAAGCTTAGGTTCTCCTCTTTAAGGAAAGCACATGACTTTTGGAATTGGACAATTTCTTCATACCTTAAACGGCCTCCATGCACACTTAGCCCTCCGCAAAATACTGTCAAAATACGGTAGGGTAGACACCCTACATTGTTGTGATTAAAACATAATACGAATGAAATTATTTCTAGCGACGGGTATAACTTTAACAGTTTTTAAAGGAGGTCGACAAATTTATATCCAATTTAAAGCTTAGCTTCTCCTCTTTAAGGAAATCACATGACTTTTCGAATTGGACAATTTCTTCATACCTTAAACGGCCTCCATGCACACTTAGCCCTCCGCAAAATACTGTCAAAATACGGTAGCGTAGACATCCTACACTGTTGTGATTAAAGCTCAAATACGAATGAAATTATTTCTAGCGACGGGTATAACTTTAAAAGTTTTTAAGTAAGGCCGACAAATTTATATCCAATTTAAAGCTTAGGTTGTCCTCTTTAAGGAAATCACATGACTTTTCGAATTGGACAAATTCTTCATACCTTAAACGGCCTCCATGCACACTTAGCCCTCCGCAAAATACTGTCAAAATACGGTAGCGTAGACATCCTACACTGTTGTGATTAAAACATAATACGAATGAAATTATTTCTAGCGACGGGTATAACTTTAAAAGTTTTTAAGAAAAGCCGATAAATTAATATCAAAAATAAAGCTTAGGTTCTCCTCTTTAAGGAAATCACATGACTTTTCGAATTGGACAATTTCTTCATACCTTAAACGGCCTCCATGCACACTTAGCCCTCCGCAAAACACTGTCAAAATACGGTAGGGTAGACACCCTACATTGTTGTGATTAAAGCTGAAATACGAATGAAATTATTTCTAGCGACGGGTATAACTTTAAAAGTTTTAAGTAAGGCCGACAAATTTATATCCAATTTAAAGCTTAGGTTCTCCTCTTTTAGGAGATTACATGACTTTTGGATTTGGACAATTTCTTCATACCTTAAACGGCCTCCATGCACACTTAGCCCTCCGCAAAATACTGTCAAAATACGTTTGTGTATACACCCTACATTGTTTTGATTAAAAAATATTTCGAATTAAATTATTTCTAGCGACGGGTATAACTTTAAAAGTTGTTAAGTAAGGCCGACAAATTTATATCCAATTTAAAGCTTAGGTTCTCCTCTTTAAGACAATTTCTTCATACCTTAAACGGCCTCCATGCACACTTAGCCCTCCGCAAAATACTGTCAAAATACGGTAGGGTAGACACCCTACATTGTTGTGATGAAAGCTCAAATACGAATGAAATTATTTCTAGCGACGGGTATAACTTTAAAAGTTTTAAGTAAGGCCGACAAATTTATATCCAATTTAAAGCTTAGGTTCTCCTCTTTTAAGAAATCACATGACTTTTCGAATTGGACAATTTCTTCATACCTTAAACGGCCTCCATGCACACTTAGCCCTCCGCAAAACACTGTCAAAATACGGTAGAGTAGACACCCTACATTGTTGTGATTAAAGCTGAAATACGAATGAAATTATTTCTAGCGACGGGTATAACTTTAAAAGTTTTTAAGTAAGGCCGACAAATTTATATCCAATTTAAAGCTTAGGTTCTCCTCTTTTAAGAAATCACATGACTTTTCGAATTGGACAATTTCTTCATACCTTAAACGGCCTCCATGCACACTTAGCCCTCCGCAAAATACTGTCAAAATACGGTAGGGTAGACACCCTACATTGTTGTGATTAAAACACAAATACGAATGAAATTATTTCTAGCGACGGGTATAACTTTAAAAGTTTTTAAGTAAGGCCGACAAATTTATATCCAATTTAAAGCTTAGGTTCTCCTCTTTAAGGAAATCACATGACTTTTAAATTGGACAATTTCTTCATACCTTAAACGGCCTCCATGCACACTTAGCCCTCCGCAAAATACTGTCAAAATACGGTAGCGTAGACATCCTACATTGTTGTGATTAAAGCTCAAATACGAATGAAATTATTTCTAGCGACGGGTATAACTTTAAAAGTTTTTTAGTAAGGCCGACAAATTTATATCCAATTTAAAGCTTAGGTTCTCCTCTTTAAGGAAATCACATGACTTTTGGAATTGGACAATTTCTTCATACCTTAAACGGCCTCCATGCACACTTAGCCCTCCGCAAAATACTGTCAAAATACGGTAGGATAGACACCCTACATTGCTGTGATTAAAACATAATACGAATGAAATTATTTCTAGCGACGGGTATAACTTTAAAAGTTTTTAAGTAAGGCCGACAAATTTATATCCAATTTAAAGCTTAGGTTCTCCTCTTTAAGGAAATCACATGACTTTTGGAATTGGACAATTTCTTCATACCTTAAACGGCCTCCATGCACACTTAGCCCTCCGCAAAATACTGTCAAAATACAGAATAGTAGACACCCTACATTGTTGTCATTAAAACATAATACGAATGAAATTATTTCTAGCGACGGGTATAACTTTAAAAGTTTTAAGTAAGGCCGACAAATTTATATCCAATTTAAAGCTTAGGTTCTCCTCTTTTAGGAAATCACATGACTTTTCGAATTGGATAATTTCTTCATACCTTAAACGGCCTCCATGCACACTTAGCCCTCCGCAAAATACTGTCAAAATACGGTAGAGTAGACAACCCTACATTGTTGTGATTAAAACATAATACGAATGAAATTATTTCTAGCGACGGGTATAACTTTAAAGGTTTTTAAGTAAGGCCGACAAATTTATATCCAATTTAAAGCTTAGGTTCTCCTCTTTAAGGAAAGCACATGACTTTTGGAATTGGACAATTTCTTCATACCTTAAACGGCCTCCATGCACACTTAGCCCTCCGCAAAATACTGTCAAAATACGGCAGGGTAGACACCCTACATTGTTGTGATTAAAGCTCAAATACGAATGAAATTATTTCTAGCGACGGGTATAACTTTAAAAGTTTTTAAGTAAGGCCGACAAATTTATATCCAATTTAAAGCTTAGGTTCTCCTCTTTAAGGAAAGCACATGACTTTTGGAATTGGACAATTTCTTCATACCTTAAACGGCCTCCATGCACACTTAGCCCTCCGCAAAATACTGTCAAAATACGGTAGCGTAGACACCCTACATTGTTGTGATGAAAGCTCAAATACGAATGAAATTATTTCTAGCGACGGGTATAACTTTAAAAGTTTTTAAGTAAGGCCGACAAATTTATATCCAATTTAAAGCTTAGGTTCTCCTCTTTAAGGAAAGCACATGACTTTTGGAATTGGACAATTTCTTCATACCTTAAACGGCCTCCATGCACACTTAGCCCTCCGCAAAATACTGTCAAAATACAGAACCGAAGACATACTACAATGTAGTGATTAAAGATCAAATACGACTGAAATTATTTATAGAGACGGGTATAACTTTAAATTTTTTTATGTAAGGCCGACAAATTTATATCCAATTTAAAGCTTGGGTTCTCCTCTTTAAGGAAATCACATGACTTTTGAATTGGACAATTTCTTCATACCTTAAACGGCCTCCATGCACACTTAGCCCTCCGCAAAATACTGTCAAAATACGGTAGCGTAGACATCCTACATTGTTGTGATTAAAGCTCAAATACGAATGAAATTATTTCTAGCGACGGGTATAACTTTAAAAGTTTTAAAGTAAGGCCGACAAATGTATATCCAATTTAAAGCTAAGGTTCTCCTCTTTCAGGAAATCACATGACTTTTACATTGGACAATTTCTTCATACCTTAAACGGCCTCCATGCACACTTAGCCCTCCGCAAAATACTGTCAAAATACGGCAGGGTAGACACCCTACATTGTTGTGATTAAAGCTCAAATACGAATGAAATTATTTCTAGCGACGGGTATAACTTTAAAAGTTTTTAAGTAAGGCCGACAAATTTATATCCAATTTAAAGCTTAGGTTCTCCTCTTTAAGGAAAGCACATGACTTTTGGAATTGGACAATTTCTTCATACCTTAAAGGGCCTCCATGCACACTTAGCCCTCCGCAAAATACTGTCAAAATACGGTAGAGTAGACACCCTACATTGTTGTGATGAAAGCTCAAATACGAATGAAATTATTTCTAGCGACGGGTATAACTTTAAAGGTTTTTAAGTAAGGCCGACAAATTTATATCCAATTTAAAGCTTAGGTTCTCCTCTTTAAGGAAAGCACATGACTTTTGGAATTGGACAATTTCTTCATACCTTAAACGGCCTCCATGCACACTTAGCCCTCCGCAAAATACTGTCAAAATACGGTAGCGTAGACACCCTACATTGTTGTGATTAAAGCTCAAATACGAATGAAATTATTTCTAGCGACGGGTATAACTTTAAAAGTTTTTAAGGCCGACAAATTTATATCCAATTTAAAGCTTAGGTTCTCCTCTTTAAGGAAAGCACATGACTTTTGGAATTGGACAATTTCTTCATACCTTAAACGGCCTCCATGCACACTTAGCCCTCCGCAAAATACTGTCAAAATACGGCAGGGTAGACACCCTACATTGTTGTGATTAAAACATAATACGAATGAAATTATTTCTAGCGACGGGTATAACTTTAACAGTTTTTAAAGGAGGTCGACAAATTTATATCCAATTTAAAGCTTAGCTTCTCCTCTTTAAGGAAATCACATGACTTTTCGAATTGGACAATTTCTTCATACCTTAAACGGCCTCCATGCACACTTAGCCCTCCGCAAAATACTGTCAAAATACGGCAGGGTAGACACCCTACATTGTTGTGATGAAAGCTCAAATACGAATGAAATTATTTCTAGCGACGGGTATAACTTTAAAAGTTTTTAAGTAAGGTCGACAAATTTATATCCAATTAAAGCTTAGGTTCTCCTCTTTAGGAAATCACATGACTTTTGGAATTGGACAATTTCTCATACCTTAAACGGCCTCCATGCACACTTAGCCCTCCGCAAAATACTGTCAAAATACGGCAGGGTAGACACCCTACATTGTTGTGATTAAAGCTCAAATACGAATGAAATTATTTCTAGCGACGGGTATAACTTTAAAAGTTTTTAAGTAAGGCAGACAAATTTATATCCAATTTAAAGCTTAGGTTCTCCTCTTTTAGGAAATCACATGACTTTGGAATTGGACAATTTCTTCATACCTTAAACGGCCTCCATGCACACTTAGCCCTCCGCAAAATACTGTCAAAATACGGTAGGATAGACATCCTACATTGTTGTGATTAAAGCTCAAATACGAATGAAATTATTTCTAGCGACGGGTATAACTTTAAAAGTTTTTAAGGGTCAACAAATTTATATCCAATTTAAAGCTTAGGTTTTCCACATTCAGGAAATCACATGACTTACGGAATTGGACAATTTCTTCATACCTTAAACGGCCTCCATGCACACTTAGCCCTCCGCAAAATACTGTCAAAATACGGCAGGGTAGACACCCTACATTGTTGTGATGAAAGCTCAAATACGAATGAAATTATTTCTAGCGACGGGTATAACTTTAAAAGTTTTTAAGGGAGGTCAACAAATTTATATCCAATTTAAAGCTTAGGTTCTCCTCTTTTAAGAAATCACATGACTTTTCGAATTGGACAATTTCTTCATACCTTAAACGGCCTCCATGCACACTTAGCCCTCCGCAAAATACTGTCAAAATACGGCAGGGTAGACACCCTACATTGTTGTGATTAAAGCTCAAATACGAATGAAATTATTTCTAGCGACGGGTATAACTTTAAAAGTTTTTAAGTAAGGCCGACAAATTTATATCCAATTTAAAGCTTAGGTTCTCCTCTTTAAGGAAAGCACATGACTTTTGGAATTGGACAATTTCTCACCTTAAACGGCCTCCATGCACACTTAGCCCTCCGCAAAATACTGTCAAAATACGGTAGTAGACACCCTACATTGCTGTGATTAAAACATAATACGAATGAAATTATTTCTAGCGACGGGTATAACTTTAAAAGTTTTTAAGTAAGGCCGACAAATTTATATCCAATTTAAAGCTTAGGTTCTCCTCTTTTAAGAAATCACATGACTTTTCGAATTGGACAATTTCTTCATACCTTAAACGGCCTCCATGCACACTTAGCCCTCCGCAAAATACTGTCAAAATACGGTAGGGTAGACACCCTACATTGTTGTGATTAAAGCTCAAATACGAATGAAATTATTTCTAGCGACGGGTATAACTTTAAAAGTTTTTAAGGGAGGTCAACAAATTTATATCCAATTTAAAGCTTAGGTTCTCCTCTTTTAAGAAATCACATGACTTTGGTAATTGGACAATTTCTTCATACCTTAAACGGCCTCCATGCACACTTAGCCCTCCGCAAAATACTGTCAAAATACGGTAGCGTAGACATCCTACATTGTTGTGATTAAAGCTCAAATACGAATGAAATTATTTCTAGCGACGGGTATAACTTTAAAAGTTTTTAATTAAGTACGACAAATTTATATCCAATTTAAAGCTTAGGTTCTCCTCTTTAGGAATCACATGACTTTTGGAATTGGACAATTTCTTCATACCTTAAACGGCCTCCATGCACACTTAGCCCTCCGCAAAATACTGTCAAAATACGGCAGGGTAGACACCCTACATTGTTGTGATGAAAGCTCAAATACGAATGAAATTATTTCTAGCGACGGGTATAACTTTAAAAGTTTTTAAGGGAGGTCGACAAATTTATATCCAATTTAAAGCTTAGGTTCTCCTCTTTTAGGAAATCACATGACTTTTGGAATTGGACAATTTCTTCATACCTTAAACGGCCTCCATGCACACTTAGCCCTCCGCAAAATACTGTCAAAATACGGTAGCGTAGACATCCTACACTGTTGTGATTAAAGCTCAAATACGAATGAAATTATTTCTAGCGACGGGTATAACTTTAAAAGTTTTTAAGTAAGGCCGACAAATTTATATCCAATTTAAAGCTTAGGTTCTCCTCTTTAGGAAATCACATGACTTTTGGAATTGGACAATTTCTTCATACCTTAAACGGCCTCCATGCACACTTAGCCCTCCGCAAAATACTGTCAAAATACGGGAGAGTAGACACCCTACATTGTTGTGATTAAAACATAATACGAATGAAATTATTTCTAGCGACGGGTATAACTTTAAAGGTTTTTAAGTAAGGCCGACAAATTTATATCCAATTTAAAGCTTAGGTTCTCCTCTTTTAGGAAATCAAATGACTTTTGGAATTGGACAATTTCTTCATACCTTAAACGGCCTCCATGCACACTTAGCCCTCCGCAAAATACTGTCAAAATACGGTAGGGTAGACACCCTACATTGTTGTGATTAAAACATAATACGAATGAAATTATTTCTAGCGACGGGTATAACTTTAAAAGTTTTTAAGTAAGGCCGACAAATTTATATCCAATTAAAGCTTAGGTTCTCCTCTTTAGGAAATCACATGACTTTGAATTGGACAATTTCTTCATACCTTAAACGGCCTCCATGCACACTTAGCCCTCCGCAAAATACTGTCAAAATACGGTCGGGTAGACACCCTACATTGTTGTGATTAAAACAAATACGAATGAAATTATTTCTAGCGACGGTATAACTTTAAAAGTTTTAAGTAAGGTCGACAAATTTATATCCAATTTAAAGCTTAGGTTCTCCTCTTTCAGGAAATCACATGACTTTCGAATTGGACAATTTCTTCATACCTTAAACGGCCTCCATGCACACTTAGCCCTCCGCAAAATACTGTCAAAATACGGTAGGGTAGACACCTACATTGTTGTGATTAAAACATAATACGAATGAAATTATTTCTAGCGACGGGTATAACTTTAAAAGTTTTTAAAGGTCGACAAATTTATATCCAATTTAAAGCTTAGGTTCTCCTTTAAGGAAATCACATGACTTTGAATTGTTCAATTTCTATATACCTTAAACGGCCTCCATGCACACTTAGCCCTCCGCAAAATACTGTCAAAATACGGTAGCGTAGACATCCTACATTGTTGTGATTAAAGCTCAAATACGAATGAAATTATTTCTAGCGACGGGTATAACTTTAAAAGTTTTTAAGTAAGGCCGACAAATTTATATCCAATTTAAAGCTTAGGTTCTCCTCTTTAAGGAAAGCACATGACTTTTGGAATTGGACAATTTCTTCATACCTTAAACGGCCTCCATGCACACTTAGCCCTCCGCAAAATACTGTCAAAATACGGTAGGGTAGACACCCTACATTGTTGTGATTAAAGCTCAAATACGAATGAAATTATTTCTAGCGACGGGTATAACTTTAAAAGTTTTTAAGTAAGGCCGACAAATTTATATCCAATTTAAAGCTTAGGTTCTCCTCTTTAAGGAAATCACATGACTTTTCGAATTGGACAATTTCTTCATACCTTAAACGGCCTCCATGCACACTTAGCCCTCCGCAAAATACTGTCAAAATACGGCAGGGTAGACACCCTACATTGTTGTGATGAAAGCTCAAATACGAATGAAATTATTTCTAGCGACGGGTATAACTTTAAAAGTTTTTAAGTAAGGTCGACAAATTTATATCCAATTTAAAGCTTAGGTTCTCCTCTTTAAGGAAAGCACATGACTTTTGGAATTGGACAATTTCTTCATACCTTAAACGGCCTCCATGCACACTTAGCCCTCCGCAAAATACTGTCAAAATACGGTAGGGTAGACACCCTACATTGTTGTGATGAAAGCTCAAATACGAATGAAATTATTTCTAGCGACGGGTATAACTTTAAAAGTTTTTAAGTAAGGCCGACAAATTTATATCCAATTTAAAGCTTAGGTTCTCCTCTTTAAGGAAATCACATGACTTTTGAATTGGACAATTTCTTCATACCTTAAACGGCCTCCATGCACACTTAGCCCTCCGCAAAATACTGTCAAAATACGGTAGGGTAGACACCCTACATTGTTGTCATTAAAACATAATACGAATGAAATTATTTCTAGCGACGGGTATAACTTTAAAAGTTTTAAGTAAGGCCGACAAATTTATATCCAATTTAAAGCTTAGGTTCTCCTCTTTAGGAAATCACATGACTTTGGAATTGGACAATTTCTTCATACCTTAAACGGCCTCCATGCACACTTAGTCCTCCGCAATATACTGTCAAAATACGGTAGCGTAGACATCCTACACTGTTGTGATTAAAGCTCAAATACGAATGAAATTATTTCTAGCGACGGGTATAACTTTAAAAGTTTTAAGTAAGGCTGACAAATTTATATCCAACTTAAAGCTTAGGTTCTCCTCTTTAAGGAAATCACATGACTTTTCGAATTGGACAATTTCTTCATACCTTAAACGGCCTCCATGCACACTTAGCCCTCCGCAAAATACTGTCAAAATACGGTAGAGTAGACACCCTACATTGTTGTGATGAAAGCTCAAATACGAATGAAATTATTTCTAGCGACGGGTATAACTTTAAAAGTTTTTAAGTAAGGCCGACAAATTTATATCCAAATTAAAGCTTAGGTTCTCCTCTTTAAGGAAATCACATGACTTTTGGAATTGGACAATTTCTTCATACCTTAAACGGCCTCCATGCACACTTAGCCCTCCGCAAAATACTGTCAAAATACGGCACGGTAGACACCCTACATTGTTGTGATTAAAACATAATACGAATGAAATTATTTCTAGCGACGGGTATAACTTTAAAAGTTTTTAAGGGAGCTCGACAAATTTATACCCAATTTAAAGCTTAGGTTCTCCTCTTTTAGGAAATCACATGACTTTTACATTGGACAATTTCTTCATACCTTAAACGGCCTCCATGCACACTTAGCCCTCCGCAAAATACTGTCAAAATACGGCAGGGTAGACACCCTACATTGTTGTGATTAAAGCTCAAATACGAATGAAATTATTTCTAGCGACGGGTATAACTTTAAAAGTTTTTAAGTAAGGCCGACAAATTTATATCCAATTTAAAGCTTAGGTTCTCCTCTTTAAGGAAAGCACATGACTTTTGGAATTGGACAATTTCTTCATACCTTAAACGGCCTCCATGCACACTTAGCCCTCCGCAAAATACTGTCAAAATACGGTAGGGTAGACACCCTACATTGTTGTGATTAAAACATAATACGAATGAAATTATTTCTAGCGACGGGTATAACTTTAAAAGTTTTTAAGTAAGGCCGACAAATTTATATCCAATTTAAAGCTTAGGTTCTCCTCTTTTAGGAAATCACATGACTTTTGAATTAGACAATTTCTTCATACCTTAAACGGCCTCCATGCACACTTAGCCC
The DNA here is from genome assembly GCA_029582265.1 of Zoroaster sp. YZ-2022. Taxonomy (NCBI): domain Eukaryota; kingdom Metazoa; phylum Echinodermata; class Asteroidea; order Forcipulatida; family Zoroasteridae; genus Zoroaster; species Zoroaster sp. YZ-2022. The sequence continues at coordinate 30,956,385 of CM055823.1, forward strand.
TCCGCAAAATACTGTCAAAATACGGTAGGGTAGACATCCTACATTGTTGTGATTAAAGCTCAAATACGAATGAAATTATTTCTAGCGACGGGTATAACTTTAAAAGTTTTTAAGTAAGGCCGACAAATTTATATCCAATTTAAAGCTTAGGTTCTCCTCTTTAAGGAAAGCACATGACTTTTGGAATTGGACAATTTCTTCATACCTTAAACGGCCTCCATGCACACTTAGCCCTCCGCAAAATACTGTCAAAATACGGTAGGGTAGACACCCTACATTGTTGTGATTAAAACACAAATACGAATGAAATTATTTCTAGCGACGGGTATAACTTTAAAAGTTTTTAAGTAAGGCCGACAAATTTATATCCAATTTAAAGCTTAGGTTCTCCTCTTTAAGGAAAGCACATGACTTTTGGAATTGGACAATTTCTTCATACCTTAAACGGCCTCCATGCACACTTAGCCCTCCGCAAAATACTGCCAAATACGGTAGGGTAGACACCCTACATTGTTGTGATGAAAGCTCAAATACGAATGAAATTATTTGTAGCGACGGGTATAACTTTAAAGGTTTTTAAGTAAGGCCGACAAATTTATATCCAATTTAAAGCTTAGGTTCTCCTCTTTTAGGAAATCACATGACTTTTGGAATTGGACAATTTCTTCATACCTTAAACGGCCTCCATGCACACTTAGCCCTCCGCAAAATACTGTCAAAATACGGCAGGGTAGACACCCTACATTGTTGTGATGAAAGCTCAAATACGAATGAAATTATTTCTAGCGACGGGTATAACTTTAAAAGTTTTTAAGGGAGGTCGACAAATTTATATCCAATTTAAAGCTTAGGTTCTCCTCTTTTAGGAAATCACATGACTTTTCGAATTGGACAATTTCTTCATACCTTAAACGGCCTCCATGCACACTTAGCCCTCCGCAAAATACTGTCAAAATACGGTAGCGTAGACATCCTACACTGTTGTGATTAAAGCTCAAATACGAATGAAATTATTTCTAGCGACGGGTATAACTTTAAAAGTTTTTAAGTAAGGCCGACAAATTTATATCCAATTTAAAGCTTAGGTTCTCCTCTTTTAGGAAATCACATGACTTTTGGAATTGGACAATTTCTTCATACCTTAAACGGCCTCCATGCACACTTAGCCCTCCGCAAAATACTGTCAAAATACGGCAGGGTAGACACCCTACATTGTTGTGATGAAAGCTCAAATACGAATGAAATTATTTCTAGCGACGGGTATAACTTTAAAAGTTTTTAAGTAAGGCCGACAAATTTATATCCAATTTAAAGCTTAGGTTCTCCTCTTTAAGGAAATCACATGACTTTTGGAATTGGACAATTTCTTCATACCTTAAACGGCCTCCATGCACACTTAGCCCTCCCCAAAATACTGTCAAAATACGGTAGGGTAGACACCCTACATTGTTGTGATTAAAGCTCAAATACGAATGAAATTATTTCTAGCGACGGGTATAACTTTAAAAGTTTTTAAAGGAGGTCAAGAAATTTATATCCAATTTAAAGCTTAGGTTCTCCTCTTTTAAGAAATCACATGACTTTTCGAATTGGACAATTTCTTCATACCTTAAACGGCCTCCATGCACACTTAGCCCTCCGCAAAATACTGTCAAAATACGGTAGCGTAGACATCAAACATTGAAGAGATGAAAGCTCAAATACGAATGAAATTATATTAAGCGACGGGTATAACTTTAAAAGTTTTTAAGTAAGGCCGACAACTTTATATCCAATTTAAAGCTTAGGTTCTCCTCTTTTAGGAAATCACATGACTTTTGGAATTGGACAATTTCTTCATACCTTAAACGGCCTCCATGCACACTTAGCCCTCCGCAAAATACTGTCAAAATACGGCAGGGTAGACACCCTACATTGTTGTGATGAAAGCTCAAATACGAATGAAATTATTTCTAGCGACGGGTATAACTTTAAAAGTTTTTAAGGGAGGCCGACAAATTTATATCCAAATTAAAGCTTAGGTTCTCCTCTTTCAGGAAATCACATGACTTTTCGAATTGGACAATTTCTTCATACCTTAAACGGCCTCCATGCACACTTAGCCCTCCGCAAAATACTGTCAAAATACGGTAGGGTAGACACCCTACATTGTTGTGATTAAAGCTCAAATACGAATGAAATTATTTCTAGCGACGGGTATAACTTTAACAGTTTTTAAGTAAGGGCGACAAATTTATATCCAATTTAAAGCTTAGGTTCTCCTCTTTAAGGAAATCACATGATGTTTTGATTTGGAAAATTTCTTCATACGTTGAACGGCCTCCATGCACACTTAGCCCTCCGAAAAATACTGTCAAAACACGGTAGGGTATACATCATACATTGTTGTGATTAAAGCTCAATAGGAATGAAATTATTTCTAGCGACGGGTATAACTTTAAAAGTGTTTAAGGAAGGTCGACAAATTTATATCCAAATTAAAGCTTAGGTTCTCCTCTTTTAGGAAATCACATGACTTTTTGAATTGGACAATTTCTTCATACCTTAAACGGCCTCCATGCACACTTAGCCCTCCGCAAAATACTGTCAAAATACGGCAGGGTAGACACCCTACATTGTTGTGATTAAAAATACGAATGAAATTATTTCTAGCGACGGGTATAACTTTAAAAGTTTTTAAGTAGGCGACAAATTTATATCCAATTTAAAGCTTAGGTTCTCCTCTTTAAGGAAATCACATGACTTTTGGAATTGGACAATTTCTTCATACCTTAAACGGCCTCCATGCACACTTAGCCCTCCGCAAAATACTGTCAAAATACGGCAGGGTAGACACCCTACATTGTTGTGATGAAAGCTCAAATACGAATGAAATTATTTCTAGCGACGGGTATAACTTTAAAAGTTTTTAAGTAAGGCCGACAAATTTATATCCAATTTAAAGCTTAGGTTCTCCTCTTTAAGGAAAGCACATGACTTTTGGAATTGGACAATTTCTTCATACCTTAAACGGCCTCCATGCACACTTAGCCCTCCCCAAAATACTGTCAAAATACGGTAGGGTAGACACCCTACATTGTTGTGATTAAAGCTCAAATACGAATGAAATTATTTCTAGCGACGGGTATAACTTTAAAAGTTTTTAAGTAAGGGCGACAAATTTATATCCAATTTAAAGCTTAGGTTCTCCTCTTTAAGGATATTACATGTCTCTTGTTATTTGACAATTTCTTCATACCTTAAACGGCCTCCATGCACACTTAGCCCTCCGCAAAATACTGTCAAAATACGGCAGGGTAGACACCCTACATTGTTGTGATGAAAGCTCAAATACGAATGAAATTATTTCTAGCGACGGGTATAACTTTAAAAGTTTTTAAGTAAGGCCGACAAATTTATATCCAATTTAAAGCTTAGGTTCTCCTCTTTTAGGAAATCACATGACTTTTGGAATTGGACAATTTCTTCATACCTTAAACGGCCTCCATGCACACTTAGCCCTCCGCAAAATACTGTCAAAATACGGTAGGGTAGACACCCTACATTGTTGTGATTAAAGCTCAAATACGAATGAAATTATTTCTAGCGACGGGTATAACTTTAAAAGTTTTTAAGTAAGGCCGACAAATTTATATCCAATTTAAAGCTTAGGTTCTCCTCTTTAAGGAAAGCACATGACTTTTGAAATTGGACAATTTCTTCATACCTTAAACGGCCTCCATGCACACTTAGCCCTCCGCAAAATACTGTCAAAATACGGTAGGGTAGACATCCTACATTGTTGTGATTAAAGCTCAAATACGAATGAAATTATTTCTAGCGACGGGTATAACTTTAAAGGTTTTTAAGTAAGGCCGACAAATTTATATCCAATTTAAAGCTTAGGTTCTCCTCTTTTAGGAAATCACATGACTTTTCGAATTGGACAATTTCTTCATACCTTAAACGGCCTCCATGCACACTTAGCCCTCCGCAAAATACTGTCAAAATAAGGTTGGGTAGACACCCTACATTGTTGTGATTAAAACATAATACGAATGAAATTATTTCTAGCGACGGGTATAACTTTAAAAGTTTTTAAGGGAGGTCGACAAATTTATATCCAATTTAAAGCTTAGGTTCTCCTCTTTTAGGAAATCACATGACTTTTCGAATTGGACAATTTCTTCATACCTTAAACGGCCTCCATGCACACTTAGCCCTCCGCAAAATACTGTCAAAATACGGTAGGGTAGACACCCTACATTGTTGTGATGAAAGCTCAAATACGAATGAAATTATTTCTAGCGACGGGTATAACTTTAAAAGTTTTTTAAAAGAGGTCGACAAATTTATATCCAAATTAAAGCTTAGGTTCTCCTCTTTTAGAAAATCACATGACTTTTGATTTGGAAAATTTCTTCATACCTTAAACGGCCTCCATGCACACTTAGCCCTCCGCAAAATACTGTCAAAATATGGTAGGGTAGACATCCTACATTGTTGTGATTAAAGCTCAAATACGAATGAAATTATTTGTAGCGACGGGTATAACTTTAAAGTCTTTAAGTAAGGCCGACAAATTTATATCCAATTTAAAGCTTAGGTTCTCCTCTTTAGGAAATCACATGACTTTTGGAATTGGACAATTTCTTCATACCTTAAACGGCCTCCATGCACACTTAGCCCTCCGCAAAATACTGTCAAAATACGGTAGGGTAGACATCCTACATTGTTGTGATTAAAGCTCAAATACGAATGAAATTATTTCTAGCGACGGGTATAACTTTAAAAGTTTTTAAGTAAGGTCGACAAATTTATATCCAATTTAAAGCTTAGGTTCTCCTCTTTAAGGAAAGCACATGACTTTTGAAATTGGACAATTTCTTCATACCTTAAACGGCCTCCATGCACACTTAGCCCTCCGCAAAATACTGTCAAAATACGGTAGGGTAGACACCCTACATTGTTGTGATGAAAGCTCAAATACGAATGAAATTATTTCTAGCGACGGGTATAACTTTAAAAGTTTTTAATTAAGGGAGGTCGACAAATTTATATCCAATTTAAAGCTTAGGTTCTCCTCTTTTAAGAAATCACATGACTTTTCGAATTGGACAATTTCTTCATACCTTAAACGGCCTCCATGCACACTTAGCCCTCCGCAAAATACTGTCAAAATACGGTAGGGTAGACACCCTACATTGTTGTGATTAAAGCTCAAATACGAATGAAATTATTTCTAGCGACGGGTATAACTTTAAAAGTTTTTAAGTAAGGGCGACAAATTTATATCCAATTTAAAGCTTAGGTTCTCCTCTTTAAGGAAAGCACATGACTTTTCGAATTGGACAATTTCTTCATACCTTAAAGGGCCTCCATGCACACTTAGCCCTCCGCAAAATACTGTCAAAATACGGTAGGGTAGACACCCTACATTGTTGTGATGAAAGCTCAAATACGAATGAAATTATTTCTAGCGACGGGTATAACTTTAAAAGTTTTTAAGTAAGGACGACAAATTTATATCCAATTTAAAGCTTAGGTTCTCCTCTTTAAGGAAATCACATGACTTTTGTAATTGGACAATTTCTTCATACCTTAAACGGCCTCCATGCACACTTAGCCCTCCGCAAAATACTGTCAAAATACGGCAGGGTAGACACCCTACATTGTTGTGATGAAAGCTCAAATACGAATGAAATTATTTCTAGCGACGGGTATAACTTTAAAAGTTTTTAAGGGAGGTCGACAAATTTATATCCAATTTAAAGCTTAGGTTCTCCTCTTTTAGGAAATCACATGACTTTTCGAATTGGACAATTTCTTCATACCTTAAACGGCCTCCATGCACACTTAGCCCTCCGCAATATACTGTCAAAATACGGTAGGATAGACATCCTACATTGTTGTGATGAAAGCTCAAATACGAATGAAATTATTTCTAGCGACGGGTATAACTTTAAAAGTTTTTAAGTAAGGCCGACAAATTTATATCCAATTTAAAGCTTAGGTTCTCCTCTTTTAGGAAATCACATGACTTTTCGAATTGGACAATTTCTTCATACCTTAAACGGCCTCCATGCACACTTAGCCCTCCGCAAAATACTGTCAAAATACGGTAGGGTAGACACCCTACATTGTTGTGATTAAAGCTCAAATACGAATGAAATTATTTCTAGCGACGGGTATAACTTTAAAAGTTTTTAAGTAAGGGCGACAAATTTATATCAAATTTAAAGCTTAGGTTCTCCTCTTTAAGGAAAGCACATGACTTTTCGAATTGGACAATTTCTTCATACCTTAAACGGCCTCCATGCACACTTAGCCCTCCGCAAAATACTGTCAAAATACGGTAGGGTAGACACCCTACATTGTTGTGATGAAAGCTCAAATACGAATGAAATTATTTCTAGCGACGGGTATAACTTTAAAAGTTTTTAAGTAAGGCCGACAAATTTATATCCAATTTAAAGCTTAGGTTCTCCTCTTTTAGGAAATCACATGACTTTTGGAATTGGACAATTTCTTCATACCTTAAACGGCCTCCATGCACACTTAGCCCTCCGCAAAATACTGTCAAAATACGGTAGGGTAGACATCCTACATTGTTGTGATTAAAGCTCAAATACGAATGAAATTATTTGTAGCGACGGGTATAACTTTAAAAGTTTTTAAGTAAGGTCGACAAATTTATATCCAATTTAAAGCTTAGGTTCTCCTCTTTAAGGAAATCACATGACTTTTTGAATTGGACAATTTCTTCATACCTTAAACGGCCTCCATGCACACTTAGCCCTCCGCAAAATACTGTCAAAATAAGGTTGGGTAGACACACGCACCACCTACATTGTTGTGATTAAAACATAATACGAATGAAATTATTTCTAGCGACGGGTATAACTTTAAAAGTTTTTAAGTAAGGCCGACAAATTTATATCCAATTTAAAGCTTAGGTTCTCCTCTTTAAGGAAATTACATGACTTTTGGAATTGGACAATTTCTTCATACCTTAAACGGCCTCCATGCACACTTAGCCCTCCGCAAAATACTGTCAAAATATAGTAGGGTAGACACCCTACATTGTTGTGATTAAAGCTCAAATACGAATGAAATTATTTCTAGCGACGGGTATAACTTTAAAAGTTTTTAAGGGAGGTCAACAAATTTATATCCAATTTAAAAGCTTAGGTTCTCCTCTTTAAGGAAATCACATGACTTTTGAATTGGACAATTTCTTCATACCTTAAACGGCCTCCATGCACACTTAGCCCTCCGCAAAATACTGTCAAAATACGGTAGGGTAGACACCCTACATTGTTGTGATGAAAGCTCAAATACGAATGAAATTATTTCTAGCGACGGGTATAACTTTAAAAGTTTTAAAGTAAGGCCGACAAATTTATATCCAATTTAAAGCTTAGGTTCTCCTCTTTAAGGAAATCACATGACTTTTGGATTGGACAATTTCTTCATACCTTAAACGGCCTCCATGCACACTTAGCCCTCCGCAAAATACTGTCAAAATATAGTAGGGTAGACACCCTACATTGTTGTGATTAAAGCTGAAATACGAATGAAATTATTTCTAGCGACGGGTATAACTTTAAAAGTTTTTAAGGGAGGTCAACAAATTTATATCCAAATTAAAGCTTAGGTTCTCCTCTTTAAGGAAATCACATGACTTTTGGAATTGGACAATTTCTTCATACCTTAAACGGCCTCCATGCACACTTAGCCCTCCGCAAAATACTGTCAAAATACGGCAGGGTAGACACCCTACATTGTTGTGATTAAAACATAATACGAATGAAATTATTTCTAGCGACGGGTATAACTTTAAAAGTTTTTAAGGGAGGTCGACAAATTTATATCCAAATGAAAGCTTAGGTTCTCCTCTTTTATGAAATCACATGACTTTTGGAATTGGACAATTTCTTCATACCTTAAACGGCCTCCATGCACACTTAGCCTCCGCAAAATACTGTCAAAATACGGTAGGGTAGACACCCTACATTGTTGTGATTAAAGGTCAAATACCAATGAAATTATTTCTAGCGATGGGTATAACTTTAAAAGTTTTTAAGGGAGGTCAACGAATTTATATCCAAATTAAAGCTTAGGTTCTCCCTTTTAGGAAATCACATGACTTTTGAATTGGACAATTTCTTCATACCTTAAACGGCCTCCATGCACACTTAGCCCTCCGCAAAATACTGTCAAAATACGGTAGGGTAGACACCCTACATTGTTGTGATTAAAGCTCAAATACGAATGAAATTATTTCTAGCGATGGGTATAACTTTAAAAGTTTTTAAGGAGGTCGACAAATTTATATCCAATTTAAAGCTTAGGTTCTCCTCTTTAGGAAATCACATGACTTTTTGAATTGGACAATTTCTTCATACCTTAAACGGCCTCCATGCACACTTAGCCCTCCGCAAAATACTGTCAAAATACGGTAGGGTAGACACCCTACATTGTTGTGATTAAAGCTCAAATACGAATGAAATTATTTCTAGCGACGGGTATAACTTTAAAAGTTTTTAAGGAGGTCGACAAATTTATATCCAAATTAAAGCTTAGGTTCTCCTCTAGAGGAAATCACATGACTTTTGGAATTGGACAATTTCTTCATACCTTAAACGGCCTCCATGCACACTTAGCCCTCCGCAAAATACTGTCAAAATACGGTAGGGTAGACAACCCTACATTGTTGTGATGAAAGCTCAAATACGAATGAAATTATTTCTAGCGACGGGTATAACTTTAAAAGTTTTTAAGTAAGGTCAAGAAATTTATATCCAATTTAAAGCTTAGGTTCTCCTCTTTTAAGAAATCACATGACTTTTCGAAGTGGACAATTTCTTCATACCTTAAACGGCCTCCATGCACACTTAGCCCTCCGCAAAATACTGTCAAAATACGGTAGGTAGACACCCTACATTGTTGTGATTAAAACATAATACGAATGAAATTATTTCTAGCGACGGGTATAACTTTAAAAGTTTTTAAGTAAGGCCGACAAATTTATATCCAATTTAAAGCTTAGGTTCTCCTCTAATGACTTTTGGAACTGGACAATTTCTTCATACCTTAAACGGCCTCCATGCACACTTAGCCCTCCCCAAAATACTGTCAAAATACGGTAGCGTAGACACCCTACATTGTTGTGATTAAAGCTCAAATACGAATGAAATTATTTCTAGCGACGGGTATAACTTTAAAAGTTTTTAAGTAAGGCCGACAAATTTATATCCAATTTAAAGCTTAGGTTCTCCTCTTTAGGAAATCACATGACTTTTCGAATTGGACAATTTCTTCATACCTTAAACGGCCTCCATGCACACTTAGCCCTCCGCAAAATACTGTCAAAATACGGCAGGTAAACACCCTACATTGTTGTGATTAAAGCTCAAATACGAATGAAATTATTTCTAGCGACGGGTATAACTTTAAAAGTTTTAAATAAAGTACGACAAATTTATATCCAAATTAAAGCTTAGGTTCTCCTCTTTTAGGAGATTACATGACTTTTGGATTTGGACAATTTATTCATACCTTAAACGGCCTCCATGCACACTTAGCCATACGCAAAATACTGTCAAAATATGGTAGGGTAGACACCCTACATTGTTGTGATTAAAACATAATACGAATGAAATTATTTCTAGCGACGGGTATAACTTTAAAAGTTTTTAAGGGAGGTCGACAAATTTATATCCAAATGAAAGCTTAGGTTCTCCTCTTTTATGAAATTACATGACTTTTGGAATTGGACAATTTCTTCATACCTTAAACGGCCTCCATGCACACTTAGCCCTCCGCAGAAAACTGTCAAAATATAGTAGGGTAGACACCCTACATTGTTGTGATTAAAGGTCAAATACCAATGAAATTATTTCTAGCGACGGGTATAACTTTAAAAGTTTTTAAGTAAGGCCGACAAATTTATATCCAATTTAAAGCTTAGGTTCTCCTCTTTTAGGAAATCACATGACTTTTGGAATTGGACAATTTCTTCATACCTTAAACGGCCTCCATGCACACTTAGCCCTCCGCAAAATACTGTCAAAATAAGGTTGGGTAGACACCCTACATTGTTGTGATTAAAACATAATACGAATGAAATTATTTCTAGCGACGGGTATAACTTTAAAAGTTTTTAAGGGAGGTCGACAAATTTATATCCAATTTAAAGCTTAGGTTCTCCTCTTTAAGGAAATCACATGACTTTTCGAATTGGACAAATTCTTCGTACCTTAAACGGCCTCCATGCACACTTAGCCCTCCGCAAAATACTGTCAAAATACGGCAGGGTAGACACCCTACATTGTTGTGATTAAAGCTCAAATACGAATGAAATTATTTCTAGCGACGGGTATAACTTTAAAAGTTTTTAAGTAAGGCCGACAAATTTATATCCAATTTAAAGCTTAGGTTCTCCTCTTTAAGGAAATCACATGACTTTTGGAATTGGACAATTTCTTCATACCTTAAACGGCCTCCATGCACACTTAGCCCTCCGCAAAATACTGTCAAAATACGGTAGGGTAGACACCCTACATTGTTGTGATGAAAGCTCAAATACGAATGAAATTATTTCTAGCGACGGGTATAACTTTAAAAGTTTTTAAGTAAGGTCGACAAATTTATATCCAATTTAAAGCTTAGGTTCTCCTCTTGTAGGAAATCACATGACCTTTGGAATTGGACAATTTCTTCATACCTTAAACGGCCTCCATGCACACTTAGCCCTCCGCAAAATACTGTCAAAATACGGTAGGGTAGACACCCTACATTGTTGTGATTAAAGCTCAAATACGAATGAAATTATTTCTAGCGACGGGTATAACTTTAAAAGTTTTTAAGAAAGGTCGACAAATTTATATCCAAATTAAAGCTTATGTTGTCCTCATTTAGGAAATCACATGACTTTTGGAATTGGACAATTTCTTCATACCTTAAACGGCCTCCATGCACACTTAGCCCTCCGCAAAATACTGTCAAAATACGGTAGGGTAGACACCCTACATTGTTGTGATTAAAGCTCAAATACGAATGAAATTATTTCTAGCGACGGGTATAACTTTAAAAGTTTTTAAGTAAGGCCGACAAATTTATATCCAATTTAAAGCTTAGGTTCTCCTCTTTAAGGAAATCACATGACTTTTGGATTTGGACAATTTCTTCATACCTTAAACGGCCTCCATGCACACTTAGCCCTCCGCAAAATACTGTCAAAATACGGTAGGTACACACCCTACATTGTTGTGATTAAAGCTCAAATACGAATGAAATTATTTCTAGCGACGGGTATAACTTTAAAAGTGTTTAAGGAAGGTCGACAAATTTATATCCAAATTAAGCTTAGGTTCTCCTCTTTAGGAAATCACATGATGTTTTGAATTGGACAATTTCTTCATACCTTAAACGGCCTCCATGCACACTTAGCCCTCCGCAAAATACTGTCAAAATACGGTAGGTAGACACCCTACATTGTTGTGATTAATACACAATTACGAATGAAATTATTTCTAGCGACGGGTATAACTTTAAAAGTTTTTAAGGGAAGGTCGACAAATTTATATCCAAATTAAAGCTTAGGTTCTCCTCTTAAGGAAATCACATGACTTTTGAATTTGGACAATTTCTTCATACCTTAAACGGCCTCCATGCACACTTAGCCCTCCGCAAAATACTGTCAAAATACGGTAGGGTAGACACCCTACATTGTTGTGATAAAAGCTCAAATACGAATGAAATTATTTCTAGCGACGGGTATAACTTTAACAGTTTTTAAGGAAGGGCGACAAATTTATATCCAAATGAAAGCTTAGATTCTCCTCTTTCAGGAAATCACATGACTTTTATATTGGACAATTTCTTCATACCTTAAACGGCCTCCATGCACACTTAGCCCTCCGCAAAATACTGTCAAAATACGGTAGGGTAGACACCCTACATTGTTGTGATTAAAGCTCAAATACGAATGAAATTATTTCTAGCGACGGGTATAACTTTAAAGGTTTTAAGTAAGGACGACAAATTTATATCCAAATTAAAGCTTAGGTTCTCCTTTAGGAAATCACATGACTTTTTGAATTGGACAATTTCTTCATACCTTAAACGGCCTCCATGCACACTTAGCCCTCCGCAAAATACTGTCAAAATACGGTAGGGTAGACACCCTACATTGTTGTGATTAAAGCTCAAATACGAATGAAATTATTTCTAGCGACGTGTATAACTTTAAAAGTTTTTAAGGGAGGTCGACAAATTTATATCCAAATTAAAGCTGAGGTTCTCCTCTTTAAGGAAATCACAAGAGAAAACGAATTGGAACAATTCTTCATACCTTAAACGGCCTCCATGCACACTTAGCCCTCCGCAAAATACTGTCAAAATACGGTAGGGTAGACACCCTACATAGTTGTGATGAAAGATCAAATACGAATGAAATTATTTCTATCGACGGGTATAAATTTAAAAGATTTTAAAGGTCGACAAATTTATATCCAAATTAAAGCTTAGGTTCTCCTCTTTAGGAAATCACATGACTTTCTGAATTGGACAATTTCTTCATACCTTAAACGGCCTCCATGCACACTTAGCCCTCCGCAAAATACTGTCAAAATACGGTAGGGTAGACACCCTACATTGTTGTGATTAAAACACAAATACGAATGAAATTATTTCTAGCGACGGGTATAACTTTAAAAGTTTTTAAGTAAGGCCGACAAATTTATATCCAAATTAAAGCTTAGGTTCTCCTCTTTAAGGAAAGCACATGACTTTTGGAATTGGACAATTTCTTCATACCTTAAACGGCCTCCATGCACACTTAGCCCTCCCCAAAATACTGTCAAAATACGGTAGGGTAGACACCCTACATTGTTGTGATTAAAGCTCAAATACGAATGAAATTATTTCTAGCGACGGGTATAACTTTAAAAGTTTTTAAGTAAGGCCGACAAATTTATATCCAAATTAAAGCTTAGGTTCTCCTCTTTCAGGAAATCACATGACTTTTACATTTGGACAATTTCTTCATACCTTAAACGGCCTCCATGCACACTTAGCCCTCCGCAAAATACTGTCAAAATACGGTAGGGTAGACACCCTACATTGTTGTGATTAAAACTCAAATACGAATGAAATTATTTCTAGCGACGGGTATAACTTTAAAAGTTTTTAAGGAGGTCGACAAATTTATATCCAAATTAAAGCTTAGGTTCTCCTCTAAGGAAATCACATGACTTTTGAATTGGACAATTTCTTCATACCTTAAACGGCCTCCATGCACACTTAGCCCTCCGCAAAATACTGTCAAAATACGGTAGGTACACACCCTACATTGTTGTGATTAAAGCTCAAATACGAATGAAATTATTTCTAGCGACGGGTATAACTTTAAAGTTTTTAAGTAAGGTCGACAAATTTATATCCAAATTAAAGCTTAGGTTCTCCTCTTTAGGAAATCACATGACTTTTGATTTGGACAATTTCTTCATACCTTAAACGGCCTCCATGCACACTTAGCCCTCCGCAAAATACTGTCAAAATACGATAGGGTAGACACCCTACATTGTTGTGATTAAAGCTCAAATACGAATGAAATTATTTCTAGCGACGGGTATAACTTTAAAAGTTTTAAGGAGGTCGACAAATTTATATCCAAATTAAAGCTTAGGTTCTCCTCTTTTATGAAATTACATGACTTTTGGAATTGGACAATTTCTTCATACCTTAAACGGCCTCCATGCACACTTAGCCCTCCGCAGAAAACTGTCAAAATATCGTAGGGTAGACACCCTACATTGTTGTGATTAAAGGTCAAATACCAATGAAATTATTTCTAGCGATGGGTATAACTTTAAAAGTTTTTAAGGGAGGTCAACAAATTTATATCCAAATTAAAGCTTAGGTTCTCCTCTATTAGGAAATTACATGACTTTTGGAATTGGACAATTTCTTCATACCTTAAACGGCCTCCATGCACACTTAGCCCTCCGCAAAATACTGTCAAAATACGGTAGGTAAACACCCTACATTGTTGTGATGAAAGCTCAAATACGAATGAAATTATTTCTAGCGACGGGTATAACTTTAAAAGTTTTTAAGGTAATTAGACAAATTTATATCCAAATTAAAGCTTAGGTTCTCCTCTTTAGGAAATCACATGACTTTTGATTTGGACAATTTCTTCATACCTTAAACGGCCTCCATGCACACTTAGCCCTCCGCAAAACACTGTCAAAATATGGTAGGGTAGACACCCTACATTGTTGTGATTAAAACATAATACGAATGAAATTATTTCTAGCGACGGGTATAACTTTAAAAGTTTTTAAGTAAGGCCGACAAATTTATATCCAAATTAAAGCTTAGGTTCTCCTCTTTAAGGAAAGCACATGACTTTTGGAATTGGACAATTTCTTCATACCTTAAACGGCCTCCATGCACACTTAGCCCTCCGCAAAATACTGTCAAAATACGGTAGGGTAGACACCCTACATTGTTGTGATTAAAGCTCAAATACGAATGAAATTATTTCTAGCGATGGGTATAACTTTAAAAGTTTTTAAGGGAGGTCGACAAATTTATATCCAAATTAAAGCTTAGGTTCTCCTCTTTAAGGAAATCACATGACTTTTTGATTTGGACAATTTCTTCATACCTTAAACGGCCTCCATGCACACTTAGCCCTCCGCAAAATACTGTCAAAATACGGTAGGGTAGACACCCTACATTGTTGTGATGAAAGCTCAAATACGAATGAAATTATTTCTAGCGACGGGTATAACTTTAAAAGTTTTTAAGGGAGGCCGACAAATTTATATCCAAATTAAAGCTTAGGTTCTCCTCTTTTAGGAGATTACATGACTTTTGGAATTGGACAATTTCTTCATACCTTAAACGGCCTCCATGCACACTTAGCCCTCCGCAAAATACTGTCAAAATATGGTAGGGTAGACACCCTACATTGTTGTGATTAAAGGTCAAATACGAATGAAATTATTTCTAGCGATGGGTATAACTTTAAAAGTTTTTAAGGGAGGTCAACAAATTTATATCCAAATTAAAGCTTAGGTTCTCCTCTTTAAGGAAAGTACATGACTTTTCGAATTGGACAATTTCTTCATACCTTAAACGGCCTCCATGCACACTTAGC
The DNA here is from genome assembly GCA_029582265.1 of Zoroaster sp. YZ-2022. Lineage (NCBI taxonomy): Eukaryota > Metazoa > Echinodermata > Asteroidea > Forcipulatida > Zoroasteridae > Zoroaster > Zoroaster sp. YZ-2022. The sequence goes on from CM055823.1 coordinate 30,971,539, forward strand.
CCTCCGCAAAATACTGTCAAAATACGGTAGGGTAGACACCCTACATTGTTGTGATGAAAGCTCAAATACGAATGAAATTATTTCTAGCGACGGGTATAACTTTAAAAGTTTTTAAGTAAGGCCGACAAATTTATATCCAAATTAAAGCTTAGGTTCTCCTCTTTTAGGAAATCACATGACTTTTGGATTTGGACAATTTCTTCATACCTTAAACGGCCTCCATGCACACTTAGCCCTCCGCAAAATACTGTCAAAATACGGTAGGGTAGACACCCTACATTGTTGTGATTAAAGCTCAAATACGAATGAAATTATTTCTAGCGACGGGTATAACTTTAAAAGTTTTTAAGGGAGGTCGACAAATTTATATCCAATTTAAAGCTTAGGTTCTCCTCTTTTAAGAAATCACATGACTTTCGAATTGGACAATTTCTCATACCTTAAACGGCCTCCATGCACACTTAGCCCTCCGCAAAATACTGTCAAAATACGGTAGGGTAGACACCCTACATTGTTGTGATTAAAACATAAAATACGAATGAAATTATTTCTAGCGACGGGTATAACTTTAAAAGTTTTAAGGGAGGTCGACAAATTTATATCCAAATTAAAGCTTAGGTTCTCCTCTGTTAGGAAATCACATGACTTTTACATTTAGACAATTTCTTCATACCTTAAACGGCCTCCATGCACACTTAGCCCTCCGCAAAATACTGTCAAAATACGGTAGGGTAGACACCCTACATTGTTGTGATGAAAGCTCAAATACGAATGAAATTATTTCTAGCGACGGGTATAACTTTTAAATAATTTGAATGGAGGTCGACACATTTATATCCAAATTAAAGCTTAGGTTCTCCTCTTTTAGGAAATCACATGATGTTTTGATTTGGACAATTTCTTCATACATTAAACGGCCTCCATGCACACTTAGCCCTCCGAAAAATACTGTCAAAATACGGTAGGGTATACACACTACATTGTTGTGATTAAAGCTCAAATACGAATGAAATTATTTCTAGCGACGGGTATAACTTTAAAAGTTTTTAACGGAGGTCGACAAATTTATATCCAAATTAAAGCTTAGGTTCTCCTCTTTAGGAAATCACATGACTTTTGAATTGGACAATTTCTTCATACCTTAAACGGCCTCCATGCACACTTAGCCCTCCGCAAAATACTGTCAAAATACGGTAGGGTAGACACCCTACATTGTTGTGATTAAAGCTCAAATACGAATGAAATTATTTCTAGCGACGGGTATAACTTTAAAAGTTTTTAAGTAAGGCCGACAAATTTATATCCAAATTAAAGCTTAGGTTCTCCTCTTTTAGGAAATCACATGATGTTTTGATTTGGACAATTTCTTCATACCTTAAACGGCCTCCATGCACACTTAGCCCTCCGCAAAATACTGTCAAAATACGGTAGGGGATACACCCTACATTGTTGTGATTAAAGCTCAAATACGAATGAAATTATTTCTAGCGACGGGTATAACTTTAAAAGTTTTTAAGGGAGGTCGACAAATTTATATCCAAATTAAAGCTTAGGTTCTCCTCTTTTAGGAAATTACATGACTTTTGGATTTGGACAATTTCTTCATACCTTAAACGGCCTCCATGCACACTTAGCCCTCCGCAAAATACTGTCAAAATACGGTAGGGTAGACACCCTACATTGTTGTGATTAAAGCTCAAATACGAATGAAATTATTTCTAGCGATGGGTATAACTTTAAAAGTTTTTAAGGGAGGTCGACAAATTTATATCCAAATTAAAGCTTAGGTTCTCCTCTTTAAGGAAATCACATGACTTTTTGATTTGGACAATTTCTTCATACCTTAAACGGCCTCCATGCACACTTAGCCCTCCGCAAAATACTGTCAAAATACGGTAGGGTAGACACCCTACATTGTTGTGATTAAAACATGAATACGAATGAAATTATTTCTAGCGACGGGTATAACTTTAAAAGTTTTTAAGGGAGGTCGACAAATTTATATCCAAATTAAAGCTTAGGTTCTCCTCTTCTAGGAAATCACATGACTTTTTGATTTGGACAATTTCTTCATACCTTAAACGGCCTCCATGCACACTTAGCCCTCCGCAAAATACTGTCAAAATACGGTAGGGTAGACACCCTACATTGTTGTGATTAAAGCTCAAATACGAATGAAATTATTTCTAGCGACGGGTATAACTTTAAAGGTTTTTAAGGGAGGTCGACAAATTTATATCCAAATTAAAGCTTAGGTTCTCCTCTTTAAGGAAATCACATGACTTTTTGATTTGGACAATTTCTTCATACCTTAAACGGCCTCCATGCACACTTAGCCCTCCGCAAAATACTGTCAAAATACGGTAGGGTAGACACTACATTGTTGTGATTAAAGCTCAAATAGGAATGAAATTATTTCTAGCGACTGGTATAACTTTAAAAGTTTTTAAGGGATGTCGACAAATTTATATCCAAATTAAAGCTGAGGTTCTCCTCTTTAAGGAAATCACATGACTTTTTGATTTGGACAATTTCTTCATACCTTAAACGGCCTCCATGCACACTTAGCCCTCCGCAAAATACTGTCAAAATACGGTAGGGTAGGCACTCTACATTGTTGTGATTAAAAGCTCAAATACGAATGAAATTATTTCTAGCGACGGGTATAACTTTAAAAGTTTTAAGGGAGGTCGACAAATTTATATCCAAATTATAGCTTAGGTTCTCCTCTTTAGGAAATCACATGACTTTTCGAATTGGACAATTTCTTCATACCTTAAACGGCCTCCATGCACACTTAGCCCTCCGCAAAATACTGTCAAAATACGGTAGGGTAGACACCCTACATTGTTGTGATTAAAGCTCAAATACGAATGAAATTATTTCTAGCGACGGGTATAACTTTAAAAGTTTTTAAGGGAGGTCGACAAATTTATATCCAAATTAAAGCTTAGGTTCTCCTCTTTAAGGAAATCACATGACTTTTGGATTTGGACAATTTCTTCATACCTTAAACGGCCTCCATGCACACTTAGCCCTCCGCAAAATACTGTCAAAATACGGTAGGGTAGACACCCTACATTGTTGTGATTAAAGCTCAAATACGAATGAAATTATTTCTAGCGACGGGTATAACTTTAAAGAAGTTTTTAAAGGAGGTCGACAAATTTATATCCAAATTAAAGCTTACGTTCTCCTCATTTAGGAAATCACATGACTTTTAGATTTGGACAATTTCTTCATACCTTAAACGGCCTCCATGCACACTTAGCCCTCCGCAAAATACTGTCAAAATACGGTAGGGTAGACCCCAAACATTGTTGTGATTAAAGCTCAAATACGAATGAAATTATTTCTAGCGACGGGTATAACTTTAAAAGTTTTTAAGTAAGGCCGACAAATTTATATCCAATTTAAAGCTTAGGTTCTCCTCTTTAAGGAAATCACATGACTTTTGGATTTGGACAAATTCTTCATACCTTAAACGGCCTCCATGCACACTTAGCCCTCCGCAAAATACTGTCAAAATACGGTAGGGTAGGCACTCTACATTGTTGTGATTAAAATATAAATACGAATGAAATTATTTCTAGCGACGAGTATAACTTTAAAAGTTTTTAAGGGAGGTCGACAAATTTATATCCAAATTAAAGCTTAGGTTCTCCTCTTTAAGGAAATCACATGACTTTTGGATTTGGACAATTTCTTCATACCTTAAACGGCCTCCATGCACACTTAGCCCTCCGCAAAATACTGTCAAAATACGGATTGTTGTGATTAAAGCTCAAATACGATTGAAATTATTTCTAGCGACTGGTATAACTTTAACAGGTTTTAAGGGAGGTCGACAAATTTATATCCAAATTAAAGCTTAGGTTCTCCTCTTTTAGGAAATCACATGATGTTTTGATTTGGAAAATTTCTTCATACATTAAACGGCCTCCATGCACACTTAGCCCTCCGAAAAATACTGTCAAAATACGGTAGGGTAGACACCCTACATTGTTGTGATTAAAGCTCAAATACGAATGAAATTATTTCTAGCGACGGGTATAACTTTAAAAGTTTTTAAGTAAGGCCGACAAATTTATATCCAATTTAAAGCTTATGTTCTCCTCTTTTAGGAAATTACATGACTTTTGGATTTGGACAATTTCTTCATACATTAAACGGCCTCCATGCACACTTAGCCCTCCGAAAAATACTGTCAAAATACGGTAGGGTATACATCCTACATTGTTGTGATTAAAGCTCAAATAGGAATGAAATTATTTCTAGCGACGGGTATAACTTTAAAAGTTTTTAAGGAAGGTCGACAAATTTATATCCAAATTAAAGCTTAGGTTCTTCTCATTCAGGAAATCACATGATGTTTTGATTTGGACAATTTCTTCATACATTAAACGGCCTCCATGCACACTTATCCCTCCGCAAAATACTGTCAAAATACGGTAGGGTATACACACTACATTATTGTGATTAAAACACAATTACGAATGAAATTATTTATAGCGACGGGTATAACTTTAAAAGTTTTTAAGGGAGGTCGACAAATTTATATCCAAATTAAAGCTGAGGTTCTCCTCTTTAAGGAAATCACATGACTTTTTGATTTGGACAATTTCTTCATACCTTAAACGGCCTCCATGCACACTTAGCCCTCCGCAAAATACTGTCAAAATACGGTAGGGTAGGCACTCTACATTGTTGTGATTAAAACATAAATACGAATGAAATTATTTCTAGCGACAAGTATAACTTTAAAAGTTTTTAAGGGAGGTCGACAAATTTATATCCAAATTAAAGCTTAAGTTCTCCTCTTTTAGGAAATCACATGACTTTGTGATTTGGACAATTTATTCATACCTTAAACGGCCTCCATGCACACTTAGCCCTCCGCAAAATACTGTCAAAATACGGTAGGGTAGACACCCTACATTGTTGTGATTAAAGCTCAAATAGGAATGAAATTATTTCTAGCGATGGGTATAACTTTAAAAGTTTTTAAGGGAGGTCGACAAATTTATATCCAAATTAAAGCTTAGGTTCTCCTCTTTTAGGAAATTACATGACTTTTGGATTTGGACAATTTCTTCATACCTTAAACGGCCTCCATGCACACTTAGCCCTCCGCAAAATACTGTCAAAATACGGTAGGACACACCCTACATTGTTGTGATTAAAGCTCAAATACGAATGAAATTATTTCTAGCGACGGGTATAACTTTAAAAGTTTTTAAGGAGGTCGACAAATTTATATCCAAATTAAAGCTTAGGTTCTCCTCTTTAGGAAACCACATGACTTTTGATTTGGACAATTTCTTCATACCTTAAACGGCCTCCATGCACACTTAGCCCTCCGCAAAATACTGTCAAAATACGGTAGGTACACACCCTACATTGTTGTGATTAAAGCTCAAATACGAATGAAATTATTTCTAGCGACGGGTATAACTTTAAACGTTTTTAAGTGAGGTCGACAACTTTATATCCAAATTAAAGCTTATGTTCTCCTCATTTTTGTTATGACTTGAGCTTTTGATTTGGACAATTTCTTCATACCTTAAACGGCCTCCATGCACACTTAGCCCTCCGCAAAATACTGTCAAAATACGGTAGGGTAGACACCCTACATTGTTGTGATTAAAACATGAATACGAATGAAATTATTTCTAGCGACGGGTATAACTTTAAAAGTTTTTAACGGAGGTCGACAAATTTATATCCAAATTAAAGCGTACGTTGACCTCTTTTAGGAAATCACATGATGTTTTGATTTGGACAATTTCTTCATACCTTAAACGGCCTCCATGCACACTTAGCCCTCCGCAAAATACTGTCAAAATACGGAAGGGTAGACAACAAACATTGTTGTGATTAAAGCTATAAGACGAATGAAATTATATCTAGCGACGGGTATAACTTTAATAGTTTTAAGGGAGGTCGACAAATTTATATCCAAATTAAAGCTTAGGTTCTCCTCTTTAAGGAAAGCACATGACTTTTGGATTTGGACAATTTCTTCATACCTTAAACGGCCTCCATGCACACTTAGCCCTCCGCAAAATACTGTCAAAATACGGCAGGGTAGACACCCTACATTGTTGTGATTAAAACACAAATACGAATGAAATTATTTCTAGCGACGGGTATAACTTTAAAAGTTTTTAAGGGAGGCCGACAAATTTATATCCAAATTAAAGCTTAGGTTGTCCTCCTTTAGGAAATTACATGACTTTTGGATTTGGACTATTTCTTCATACCTTAAACGGCCTCCATGCACACTTAGCCCTTCGCAAAATACTGTCAAAATACGGTAGGGTAGACACCTACATTGTTGTGATTAAAGCTCAAATACGAATGAATTTATTTCTAGCGACGGGTATAACTAGAAAGTTTTTAAGGGAGGTCGACAAAATTATATCCAAATTAAAGCTTAGGTTCTCCTCTTTTAGGAAATCACATGACTTTTGGATTTGGAAAATTTCTTCATACCTTAAAAGGCCTCCATGCACACTTAGCCCTCCGCAAAATACTGTCAAAATACGGTAGGGTAGACAAACTAAATTGTTGTGATTTAAGCTCAAATACCAATGAAATTATTTCTAGCGACAGGTATAACTTTAAAAGTTTTTAAGGGAGGTCGACAAATTTATATCCAAATTAAAGCTTAGGTTCTCCTCTTTAAGGAAATCACATGAATTTTGGATTTGGACAATTTCTTCATACCTTAAACGGCCTCCATGCACACTTAGCCCTCCGCAAAATACTGTCAAAATACGGTAGGTAGACACCCTACATTGTTGTGATTAAAGCTCAAATACGAATGAAATTATTTCTAGCGACGGGTATAACTTTAAAAGTTTTTAAGGGAGGTCGACAAATTTATATCCAAATTAAAGCTTAGGTTCTCCTCTTTTAGGAAATCACATGAATTTTGGATTTGGACAATTTCTTCATACCTTAAACGGCCTCCATGCACACTTAGCCCTCCGCAAAATACTGTCAAAATACGGTAGGGTAGACACCCTACATTGTTGTGATTAAAGCTCAAATACGAATGAAATTATTTCTAGCGACGGGTATAACTTTAAAAGTTTTTAAGAGAGTTCGACAAATTTATATCCAAATTAAAGCTTAGGTTCTCCTCTTTAGGAAATCACATGACTTTTGAATTGGACAATTTCTTCATACCTTAAACGGCCTCCATGCACACTTACCCCTCCACAAAATACTGCCAAAACACGGTAGGGTAGACACGCAACATTGTTGTGATTAAAGCTCAAATACGAATGAAATTATTTCTAGCGACGGGTATAACTTTAAAAGTTTTTAAGGAGGTCGACAAATTTATATCCAAATTAAAGCTTAGGTTCTCCTCTTTTAGGAAATCACATGACTTTTGGATTTGGACAATTTCTTCATACCTTAAACGGCCTCCATGCACACTTAGCCCTCCGCAAAATACTGTCAAAATACGGTAGGTAGACACCCTACATTGTTGTGATTAAAGCTCAAATACGAATGAAATTATTTCTAGCGACGGGTATAACTTTAAAAGTTTTTAAGGGAGGTCGACAAATTTATATCCAAATTAAAGCTTAGGTTCTCCTCTTTAGGAAATCACATGACTTTTGATTTGGAAAATTATTTCATACCTTAAACGGCCTCCATGCACACTTAGCCCTCCGCAAAATACTGTCAAAATACGGTAGGGTAGACACCCATTGTTGTGATTAAAGCTCAAATACGAATGAAATTATTTCTAGCGACGGGTATAACTTTAAAGGTTTTTAAGGGATGTCGACAAATTTATATGCCAATGAAAGCTTAGGTTCTCCTCTTTAAGGAAATCACATGACTTTTGGAATTTGGACAATTTCTTCATACCTTAAACGGCCTCCATGCACACTTAGCCCTCCGCAAAATACTGTCAAAATACGGTAGGGGATAAACCAACAATGTTGTGTGTAAAGCTCAAATACGAATGAAATTATTTCTAGCTACGGGTATAACTTTAAAAGTTTTTAAGGGAGGTCGACAAATTTATATCCAAATTAAAGCTTAGCTTTTCCTCTTTTATGAAATTACATGACTTTTGGAATTGTACAATTTCTTCATACCTTAAACGGCCTCCATGCACACTTAGCCCTCCGCAAAATACTGTCAAAATATAGTAGGGTAGACACCCTACATTGTTGTGATTAAAGCTGAAATACGAATGAAATTATTTCTAGCGACGGGTATAACTTTAAAAGTTTTTAAGGGAGGTCAACAAATTTATATCCAAATTAAAGCTTAGGTTCTCCTCTTTTATGAAATTACATGACTTTTGATTTGGACAATATCTTCATACCTTAAACGGCCTCCATGCACACTTAGCCCTCCGCAAAATACTGTCAAAATACGGTAGGGGATACACCCTACATTGTTGTGATTAAAGCTCAAATACGAATGAAATTATTTCTAGCGACGGGTATAACTTTAAAAGTTTTTAAGGGAGGTCGACAAATTTATATCCAAATTAAAGCTTATGTTGTCCTCTTTTAGGAAATTACATGACTTTTGGATTTGGACTATTTCTTCATACCTTAAACGGCCTCCATGCACACTTAGCCCTCCACAAAATACTGTCAAAATACGGTAGGGTAGACACCCAACATTGTTGTGATTAAAGCTCAAATACGAATGAAATTATTTCTAGCGACGAGTATAACTTTAAAAGTTTTTAAGGGAGGTCGACAAATTTATATCCAAATTAAAGCTTACGTTCTCCTCTTTTAGGAAATCACATGACTTTTAGATTTGGACTATTTCTTCATACCTTAAACGGCCTCCATGCACACTTAGCCCTCCGCAAAATACTGTCAAAATACGGTAGGGTAGACACCCTACATTGTTGTGATTAAAGCTCAAATACGAATGAAATTATTTCTAGCGACGGGTATAACTTTAAAAGTTTTTAAGGGAGGTCGACAAATTTATATCCAAATTAAAGCTTAGGTTCTCCTCTTTCAGGAAATCACATGACTTTTAGATTTGGACAATTTCTTCATACCTTAAACGGCCTCCATGCACACTTAGCCCTCCGCAAAATACTGTCAAAATACGGTAGGGTAGACACCCTACATTGTTGTGATTAAAGCTCAAATACGAATGAAATTATTTCTAGCGACGGGTATAACTTTAAACGGTTTTAAGGGAGGTCGACAAATTTATATCCAAATTAAAGCTTAGGTTCTCCTCTTTTAGGAAATTACATGACTTTTGGATTTGGACAATTTCTTCATACCTTAAACGGCCTCCATGCACACTTAGCCCTCCGCAAAATACTGTCAAAATACGGTAGGTAGACACCCTACATTGTTGTGATTAAAGCTCAAATACGAATGAAATTATTTCTAGCGACGGGTATAACTTTAAAAGTTTTTAAGTGAGGTCGACAAATTTATATCCAAATTAAAGCTTATGTTCTCCTCTTTTAGGAAATCACATGACTTTTGGATTTGGAAAATTTCTTCATACCTTAAACGGCCTCCATGCACACTTAGCCCTCCGCAAAATACTGTCAAAATACGGTAGGGTAGACACCCTACATTGTTGTGATTAAAGCTCAAATACGAATGAAATTATTTCTAGCGACGGGTATAACTTTAAAAGTTTTTAAGTGAGGTCGACAAATTTATATCCAAATTAAAGCTTAGGTTCTCCTCTTTTAGGAAATCACATGACTTTTGGATTTGGACAATTTCTTCATACCTTAAACGGCCTCCATGCACACTTAGCCCTCCGCAAAATACTGTCAAAATACGGTAGGTACACACCCTACATTGTTGTGATTAAAGCTCAAATACGAATGAAATTATTTCTAGCGACGGGTATAACTTTAAAAGTTTTTAAGGGAGGTCGACAAATTTATATCCAAATTAAAGCTTACGTTCTCCTCTTTTAGGAAATCACATGACTTTTGGATTTGGACAATTTCTTCATACCTTAAACGGCCTCCATGCACACTTAGCCCTCCGCAAAATACTGTCAAAATACGGTAGGGTATTACATTGTTGTGATTAAAGCTGAAATACGAATGAAATTATTTCTAGCGACGGGTATAACTTTAAAAGGTTTTAAGGGAGGTCGACAAATTTATATCCAAATTAAAGCTTAGCTTCTCCTCGTTTAGGAAATCACATGACTTTTTGATTTGGACAATTTCTTCATACCTTAAACGGCCTCCATGCACACTTAGCCCTCCGCAAAATACTGTCAAAATACGGTAGGGTAGACACCCTACATTGTTGTGATTAAAGCTCAAATACGAATGAAATTATTTCTAGCGACGGTTATAACTTTAAAGGTTTTTAAGGGATGTCGACAAATTTATATCCAAATGAAAGCTTAGGTTCTCGTTTAGGAAATTACATGACTTTTGGATTTGGACGATTTCTTCATACCTTAAACGGCCTCCATGCACACTTAGCCCTCCACAAAATACTGCCAAAATACGGTAGGATAGACACCCAACATTGTTGTGATTAAAGCTGAAATACGAATGAAATTATTTCTAGCGACGAGTATAACTTTAAAAGTTTTTAAGGGAGGTCGACAAATTTATATCCAAATTAAAGCTTAGGTTCTCCTCTTTTAGGAAATCACATGACTTTTGGATTTGGACAATTTCTTCATACCTTAAACGGCCTCCATGCACACTTAGCCCTCCGCAAAATACTGTCAAAATACGGTAGGGTAGACACCCTACATTGTTGTGATTAAAACACAAATACGAATGAAATTATTTCTAGCGACGGGTATAACTTTAAAAGTTTTTAAGGGAGGTCGACAAATTTATATCCAAATTAAAGCTGAGGTTCTCCTCTTTAAGGAAATCACATGACTTTTTGATTTGGACAATTTCTTCATACCTTAAACGGCCTCCATGCACACTTAGCCATCCGCAAAATACTGTCAAAATACGGTAGGGTAGACACCCTACCCTACATTGTTGTGATTAAAGCTCAAATACGAATGAAATTATTTCTAGCGACGTGTATAACTTTAAAAGTCTTTATGGGAGGTCGACAAATTTATATCCAAATTAAAGCTTATGTTCTCCTCTTTTAGGAAATTACATGACTTTTGGATTTGGACTATTTCTTCATACCTTAAACGGCCTCCGTGCACACTTAGTCTCCGCAAAATACTGTCAAAATACGGTAGGAACACACCCTACATTGTTGTGATTAAAGCTCAAATACGAATGAAATTATTTCTAGCGACGGGTATAACTTTAACAGTTTTTAAGGGAAGTCGACAAATTTATATCCAAATTAAAGCTTAGGTTCTCCTCTTTTAGGAAATCACATGACTTTTTGATTTGGACAATTTCTTCATACCTTAAACGGCCTCCATGCACACTTAGCCCTCCGCAAAATACTGTCAAAATACGGTAGGGTATACACCCTACATTGTTGTGATTAAAACATAAATACGAATGAAATTATTTCTAGCGACGAGTATAACTTTAAAAGTTTTTAAGGGAGGTCGACAAATTTATATCCAAATTAAAGCTGAGGTTCTCCTCTTTAAGGAAATCACATGACTTTTTGATTTGGACAATTTCTTCATACCTTAAACGGCCTCCATGCACACTTAGCCCTCCGCAAAATACTGTCAAAATACGGTAGGGTAGGCACTCTACATTGTTGTGATTAAAGCTCAAATAGGAATGAAATTATTTCTAGCGACGTGTATAACTTGAAAAGATTTTAATGAGGTCCGACAAATTTATATACGATTTTAAAGCTTATGTTCTCCTCTTTTAGGAAATTACATGACTTTTGGATTTGGACTATTTCTTCATACCTTAAACGGCCTCCATGCACACTTAGCCCTCCGCAAAATACTGTCAAAATACGGTAGGGTAGACACCCTACATTGTTGTGATTAAAGCTCAAATACGAATGAAATTATTTCTAGCGACGACTATAACTTTAACAGTTTTAAGGGAGGTCGACAAATTTATATTGAAATTAAAGCTTACGTTCTCCTCTTTTAGGAAATTACATGACTTTTTGATTTGGACTATTTCTTCATACCTTAAACGGCCTCCATGCACACTTAGCCATCCGCAAAATACTGTCAAAATACGGTAGGGTAGACATTGTTGTCATTAAAGTTCAAATACGATTGAAATTATTTCTAGCGACGCGTATAATTTTAAAAGTTTTTTAAGGAGGTCGACAAATTTATATCCAAATTAAAGCTTAGGTTCTCCTCTTTTAGGAAATTACATGACTTTTGGATTTGGGCAATTTCTTCATACCTTAAACGGCCTCCATGCACACTTAGCCCTCCGCAAAATACTGTCAAAATACGGTAGGGGATACACCCTACATTGTTGTGATTAAAGCTCAAATACGAATGAAATTATTTCTAGCGACGGGTATAACTTTAAAAGTTTTTTAAGGAGGTCGACAAATTTATATCCAAATTAAAGCTTAGGTTCTCCTCTTTTAGGAAATCACATGACTTTTTGATTTGGACAATTTCTTCATACCTTAAACGGCCTCCATGCACACTTAGCCCTCCGCAAAATACTGTCAAAATACGGTAGGGTATACACCCTACATTGTTGTGATTAAAGCTCAAATACGAATGAAATTATTTCTAGCGAAGGGTATAACTTTAAATGTTTTTAAGGGAGGTCGACAAATTTATATCCAAATTAAAGCTTATGTTGTCCTCATTTAGGAAATCACATGACTTTTGGATTTGGACAATTTCTTCATACCTTAAACGGCCTCCATGCACACTTAGCCCTCCGCAAAATACTGTCAAAATACGGTAGGGTAGACACCCTACATTGTTGTGATTAAAACATGAATACGAATGAAATTATTTCTAGCGACGGGTATAACTTTAAAAGTTTTTAAGGGAGGTCGACAAATTTATATCCAAATTAAAGCTTAGGTTCTCCTCTTTTAGGAAATCACATGAATTTGTGATTTGGACAATTTCTTCATACCTTAAACGGCCTCCATGCACACTTAGCCCTCCGCAAAATACTGTCAAAATACGGCAGGGTAGACACCCTACATTGTTGTGATTAAAACATAATACGAATGAAATTATTTCTAGCGACGGGTATAACTTTAAAAGTTTTTAAGGGAGGTCGACAAATTTATATCCAAATTAAAGCTTAGGTTCTCCTCGTTTAGGAAATCACACGACTTTTTGATTTGGACAATTTCTTCATACCTTAAACGGCCTCCATGCACACTTAGCCCTCCGCAAAATACTGTCAAAATATGGTAGGGTAGATACACTACATTGTTGTGAAGCTCAAATACGAATGAAATTATTTCTAGCGACGGGTATAACTTTAAAAGTTTTTAAGGGATGTCGACAAATTTATATCCAAATGAAAGCTTAGGTTCTCCTCGTTTAGGAAATCACACAACTTTTTGATTTGGACAATTTCTTCATACCTTAAACGGCCTCCATGCACACTTAGCCCTCTGCAAAATAGTGTCAAAATATGGTAGACACCCTACATTGTTGTGATTAAAGCTCAAATACGATTGAAATTATTTCTAGCGACGGGTATAACTTTAACAGTTTTTAAGGGAGGTCGACAAATTTATATCCAAATTAAAGCTTAGGTTGTCCTCTTTTAGGAAATTACATGACTTTTGGATTTGGACAATTTCTTCATACCTTAAACGGCCTCCATGCACACTTAGCCCTCCGCAAAATACTGTCAAAATACACCCTACATTGTTGTGATTAAAGCTCAAATACGAATGAAATTATTTCTAGCGACGGGTATAACTTTAAAAGTTGTTAAAGGAGGTCGACAAATTTATATCCAAATTAAAGCTTATGTTGTCCTCTTTTACGAAATCACATGACCTTTGGATTTGGACTATTTCTTCATACCTTAAACGGCCTCCATGCACACTTAGCCCTCCGCAAAATACTGTCAAAATACGGTAGGGTACACACCCTACATTGTTGTGATTAAAGCTCAAATACGAATGAAATTATTTCTAGCGACGGGTATAACTTTAAATGTTTTTAAGGGAGGTCGACAAATTTATATCCAAATTAAAGCTTATGTTGTCCTTCTTTAGGAAGTTACATGACTTTTGGATATGGGCTATTTCTTTATACCTTAAACGGCCTCCATGCACACTTAGCCCTCCGCAAAATACTGTCAAAATACGGTAGGGTAGACACCCTACATTGTTGTGATTAAAACATAATACGAATGAAATTATTTCTAGCGACGGGTATAACTTTAAAAGTTTTCAAGGGAGGGCGACAAATTTATATCCAAATGATAGATTAGGTTCTTCTCTTTCAGAACGATACATCAGTTTTGAATTTGGACAATTTCTTCATACCTTAAACGGCCTCCATGCACACTTAGCCATCCGCAAAATACTGTCAAAATACGGTAGGGTAGACACCCTACATTGTTGTGATTAAAGCTCAAATACGATTGAAATTATTTCTAGCGAAGGATATAATTTAAAGGGTTTTTAAGGGAGGTCGACAAATTTATATCCAAATTAAAGCTTAGGTTCTCCTCTTTTAGGACATCACATGACTTTTGGATTTGGAAAATTTCTTCATACCTTAAACGGCCTCCATGCACACTTAGCCCTCCGCAAAATACTGTCAAAATACGGTAGGATAGACATCCTACATTGTTGTGATTAAAGCTCAAATACGAATGAAATTATTTCTAGCGACGGGTATAACTTTAAAAGTTTTTAAGGGAGGTCGACAAATTTATATCAAATTTAAAGCTTAGGTTCTCCTCTTTAAGGAAATCACATGACTTTTGGAATTGGACAATTTCTTCATACCTTAAACGGCCTCCATGCACACTTAGCCCTCCGCAAAATACTGTCAAAATACGGTAGGGTAGACACCCAACATTGTTGTGATTAAAGCTCAAATACGATTGAAATTATTTCTAGCGACGGGTATAACTTTAAAAGTTTTTAAGGAAGGTCGACAAATTTATATCAAAATTAAAGCTTATGTTGTCCTCTTTTAGGAAATTACATGACTTTTGGATTTGGACTATTTCTTCATACCTTAAACGGCCTCCATGCACACTTAGCCCTCCACAAAATACTGCCAAAATACGGTAGGGTAGACACCCAACATTGTTGTGATTAAAGCTCAAATACGAATGAAATTATTTCTAGCGACGAGTATAACTTTAACAGTTTTAAGGGAGGTCGACAAATTTATATTGAAATTAAAGCTTACGTTCTCCTCTTTTAGGAAATTACATGACTTTTCGGATTGGACAATTTCTTCATACCTTAAACGGCCTCCATGCACACTTAGCCCTCCGCAAAATACTGTCAAAATACCGTAGGGTAGACAACTGCATTGTTGTGATTAAAGCTCAAATACGAATGAAATTATTTCTAGCGACGGGTATAACTTTAAAAGTTTTTAAGGAAGGTCGACAAATTTATATCCAAATTAAAGCTTAGGTTCTCCTCTTTCAGGAAATCACATGACTTTTGGAATTGGACAATTTCTTCATACCTTAAACGGCCTCCATGCACACTTAGCCCTCCGCAAAATACTGTCAAAATACGGTAGGGTAGACACCCTACATTGTTGTGATTAAAACATAATACGAATGAAATTATTTCTAGCGACGGGTATAACTTTAAAAGTTTTTAAGTAAGGTCGACAAATTTATATCCAAATTAAAGCTTAGGTTCTCCTAGGAAATCACATGACTTTTGAATTGGACACTTCATACCTTAAACGGCCTCCATGCACACTTAGCCCTCCGCAAAATACTGTCAAAATACGGCAGGGTAGACACCCTACATTGTTGTGATTAAAGCTCAAATACGAATGAAATTATTTCTAGCGACGGGTATAACTTTAAAAGTTTTTAAAGGAGGTCGACAAATTTATATCCAAATTAAAGCTTACGTTCTCCTCATTTAGGAAATCACATGACTTTTGTATTTCAAAAACGTCTTCATACCTTAAACGGCCTCCATGCACACTTAGCCCTCCGCAAAATACTGTCAAAATACGGTAGGTACACACCCTACATTGTTGTGATTAAAGCTCAAATACGAATGAAATTATTTCTAGCGACGAGTCTAACTTTAAAAGTTTTTAAGGGAGGTCGTCAAATTTATATCCCAATTAAAAGTAGGTTCTCCTCTTTAAGGAAATCACATGACTTTTTGATTTGGACAATTTCTTCATACCTTAAACGGCCTCCATGCACACTTAGCCCTCCGCAAAATACTGTCAAAATACGGTAGGGTAGACACCCAACATTGTTGTCATTAAAACATAATAAGAATAAACTTATATCTAGCGACGGGTATAACTTTAAAAGTTGTTAAGGGAGGTCGACAAATTTATATCCAATTTAAAGCTTAGGTTCTCCTCTTAGGAAATCACATGACATTTTGATTTGGACAATTTCTTCATACCTTAAACGGCCTCCATGCACACTTAGCCCTCCGCAAAATACTGTCAAAATACGGTAGGGTAGACACCCTACATTGTTGTGATTAAAGCTCAAATACGAATGAAATTATTTCTAGCGACGGGTATAACTTTAAAAGTTTTTAAGTAAGGCCGACAAATTTATATCCAAATTAAAGCTTAGGTTCTCCTCTTTAAGGAAATCACATGACTTTTCGAATTGGACAATTTCTTCATACCTTAAACGGCCTCCATGCACACTTAGCCCTCCGCAAAATACTGTCAAAATACGGTTGGGTAGACACCCTACATTGTTGTGATTAAAGCTCAAATACGAATGAAATTATTTCTAGCGACGGGTATAACTTTAAAAGTTTTTAAGGGAGGTCGACAAATTTATATCCAAATTAAAGCTTAGGTTCTCCTCTTTTAGGAAATCACATGACTTTTGATTTGGACAATTTCTTCATACCTTAAACGGCCTCCATGCACACTTAGCCCTCCGCAAAATACTGTCAAAATACGGTAGGTAGACACCCTACATTGTTGTGATGAAAGCTCAAATACGAATGAAATTATTTCTAGCGACGGGTATAACTTTAAAAGTTTTTAAGTAAGGCCGACAAATTTATATCCAAATTAAAGCTTAGGTTCTCCTCTTTTAGGAAATCACATGACTTTTGGATTTGGACAATTTCTTCATACCTTAAACGGCCATGCACACTTAGCCCTCCGCAAAATACTGTCAAAATACGGTAGGGTAGACACCCTACATTGTTGTGATTAAAACATAATACGAATGAAATTATTTCTAGCGACGGGTATAACTTTAAAAGGTTTTAAGGGAGGTCGACAAATTTATATCCAAATTAAAGCTTAGGTTCTCCTCTTTTAGGAAATCACATGATGTTTTGATTTGGAAAATTTCTTCATACATTAAACGGCCTCCATGCACACTTAGCCCTCCGAAAAATACTGTCAAAATACGGTAGGGTAGACACCCTACATTGTTGTGATTAAAGCTCAAATACGAATGAAATTATTTCTAGCGACGGGTATAACTTTAAAAGTTTTTAAGGGAGGTCGACAAATTTATATCCAAATTAAAGCTTAGGTTGTCCTCTTTTAGGAAATTACATGACTTTTGGATTTGGACTATTTCTTCATACCTTAAACGGCCTCCATGCACACTTAGCCCTTCGCAAAATACTGTCAAAATACGGTAGGGTAGACACCTACATTGTTGTGATTAAAGCTCAAATACGAATGAAATTATTTCTAGCGACGGGTATAACTTTAAAAGTTTTTAAGGGAGGTCGACAAATTTATATCCAAATTAAAGCTTACGTTCTCCTCTTTTAGGAAATCACATGACTTTTGGAATTGGACAATTTCTTCATACCTTAAACGGCCTCCATGCACACTTAGCCCTCCGCAAAATACTGTCAAAATACGGTATTAGATAACCCTACATTGTTGTGATTAAAGCAAATACGAATGAAATTATTTCTAGCGACGGGTATAACTTAAAAGTTATTAAGTAAGGCCGACAAATTTATATCCAAATTAAAGCTTAGGTTCTCCTCTTTAAGGAAATCACAATACATTTTGAATTTGACAATTTCTTCATACCTTAAACGGCCTCCATGCACACTTAGCCCTCCGCAAAATACTGTCAAAATACGGTAGGGTAGACACCCTACATTGTTTTGATTAAAGATAAAATACGAATGAAATTATTTCTAGCGACGGGTATAAATTTAAAATTTTTTAATTAAGGCCGACAAATTTATATACAATTTAAAGCTTAGGTTCTCTCTTTAAAAATCACATGGGAATTGGACAATTTCTTCATACCTTAAACGGCCTCCATGCACACTTAGCCCTCCGCAAAATACTGTCAAAATACGCCGGCAGGTAGACACCCTACATTGTTGTGATTAAAGCTCAAATACGAATGAAATTATTTCTAGCGACGGGTATAACTTTAAAAGTTTTTAAGTAAGGCCGACAAATTTATATCCAATTTAAAGCTTAGGTTCTCCTCTTTTAAGAAATCACATGACTTTTCGAATTGGACAATTTCTTCATACCTTAAACGGCCTCCATGCACACTTAGCCCTCCGCAAAACACTGTCAAAATATGGTAGGGTAGACACCCTACATTGTTGTGATTAAAGCTCAAATACGAATGAAATTATTTCTAGCGATGGGTATAACTTTAAAAGTTTTTAAGGGAGGTCAACAAATTTATATCCAAATTAAAGCTTAGGTTCTCCTCTTTTAAGAAATCACATGACTTTTCGAATTGGACAATTTCTTCATACCTTAAACGGCCTCCATGCACACTTAGCCCTCCGCAAAATACTGTCAAAATATGGTAGGGTAGACACCCTACATTGTTGTGATTAAAGCTGAAATACGAATGAAATTATTTCTAGCGACGGGTATAACTTTAAAAGTTTTTAAGTAAGGCCGACAAATTTATATCCAATTTAAAGCTTAGGTTCTCCTCTTTTAGGAAATCACATGACTTTTGGAATTGGACAATTTCTTCATACCTTAAACGGCCTCCATGCACACTTAGCCCTCCGCAAAATACTGTCAAAATACGGTAGCGTAGACATCCTACACTGTTGTGATTAAAGCTCAAATACGAATGAAATTATTTCTAGCGACGGGTATAACTTTAAAAGTTTTTAAGTAAGGCCGACAAATTTATATCCAATTTAAAGCTTAGGTTCTCCTCTTTTAGGAAATCACATGACTTTTGGACTTGGACAATTTCTTCATACCTTAAACGGCCTCCATGCACACTTAGCCCTCCGCAAAATACTGTCAAAATACGGTAGGATAGACATCGTACATTGTTGTGATGAAAGCTCAAATACGAATGAAATTATTTGTAGCGACGGGTATAACTTTAAAAGTTTTTAAGTAAGGCCGACAAATTTATATCCAATTTAAAGCTTAGGTTCTCCTCCTTCAGGAAATCACATGACTTATCGAATTGGATAATTTCTTCATACCTTAAACGGCCTCCATGCACACTTAGCCCTCCGCAAAATACTGTCAAAATACGGTAGGATAGACATCGTACATTGTTGTGATTAAAACTCCCTTGAAAACTTGAAAAGTTATTCCGAACCATAGAAATGTTTGTTTGAGTAAGACTGTATAGTGCTGTATTGTTTGCAGTGAAACTGCATGCAAGTTGACGGTATTTTACAGAGGGCCAAGTGTCCATGGAGGCCGTTTAAGGTACGAAAAAATTATCCAAATGCAAAAGTATGGTGTTTTTCTGAAAGGGGAGAACCTAAGCTTTAATTTATATATAAATTTATCGGCCTCCCTTGAAAACTTTAAAAGTTATTCCCAACCCTAGAAATGTTTTTTCGTAAGACTGTACAGTGCTGTATTGTTTGCGGTGAAACCGCGTGCAAGTTGACGGTATTTTACAGAGTGCTAAGTGTCCATGGAAGGCGTTTAAGGTACGAAATAATTATCCAAATTCAAAAGTATGATGTTTTTCTGAAAGGGGAGAACCTACGCTTTAAATTAGATATAAAATTATCTGCCTCCCTTGAAAACTTTAAAAGCTATTCCCAACCCTAATAATGTTTTTTTTCGTAAGACTGTACAGTGCTGTATTGTTTGCGGTGAAACCGCATGCAAGTTGACCGTATTATTTTTACAGACTGCTAAGTGTCCATGGAAGCCGTTTAAGGTACGAAAAAATTATCCAAATTCAAAAGTATGGTGTTTTTCTGAAAGGGGAGAATCTAAGCTTTAATTTAGATATAAATTTATCGGCCTCCCTTGAAAACTTTAAAAGTTATTCCAAACCATAGAAATGTTTGTTTGAGTAAGACTGTATAGTGCTGTATTGTTTGCAGTGAAACCGCATGCAAGTTGACAGTATTTTACAGAGGGCTAAGTGTCCATGGAGGCCGTTTAAGGTACGAAATAATTATCCAAATTCAAAAGTATGGTATTTTTCCGCAAGAGGAGAACATAAGCTTTAATTTAGATATAAATTTATCGGCCTTCCTTGAAAACTTTAAAAGTTATTCCCAACCCTAGAAATGTTTTGTTTGAGTAAGACTGTATATATAGTGCTGTATTGTTTGCAGTGAAACCGCATGGAAGTTGACCGTAAATTTTTACAGAGGGCTATGTGTCCATGGAGGCCGTTTAAGGTCGCAAACTGCTGAAATGAAATTTCACACTTATCTCACAAAATGATTTACTTATCCAGCTAAAACTTTTACATGTTATTTTATAAACATATTTCTTGATCTTCACAAAGTATGGATATTATAATAACCTTATATCAAGAATATATCAAAATACTGACAATAAAATTCTATGCCAATGCTGGATTGAACCAATGAAATTTAACTTTTGAACTTTTGGGGGAGTTCATATAGATTAATATGAGACTGAAATAAGACATACAGAATGATATGTCTGGCTGAATTCCAAAACAAACAAACTTGAAATCTTTCAAATTGTAATAAAACATTTCAGTATCAGTGGGCTTCAACCCTAGATCCCTACTTAGACTTTAGCTTCAATTCCTTGAAAATGTCATTAAAAGTTACTGGGTACTGAAAAAACAAAATTATTATTAGTTCACTATAATTATTATTTGTTCACTACCCTGTCTCTAACATTAAAGGTAAGCCTTCTAACCAGTTTTGGATATTATTATTACAGTAACGAATACGATGCAGAAGAAGAGATTTTGATAATTAAATTTTGTTGAACGATTTGACTTATTAAAATGAACAATAATTGAACGAGTGTTAAAGGGTAGATAACCGGTAGATACCAAGCTATGTTGTTCTCACAAATACCTCTATGACTTTAATGTTACGTAATATCAATGGGCATGCGAGTTAATTCCACCTTCGTTTATATGCCGAAGTGGCATATTATGAATCACAATGCTTGAAAATATGTGCACGAAAGGGCATGAATTTCGGACTATTTTCATGCATATAGCAACACATTTTAACCCTCAAGGGAGGCACGTTGTCAGAAACGTCTGACACAATTCAGTATTTTCCTTCCCCTAAACAAATAATAAACACCACCCACTTATCAGTCAATGATATCTCAAGCTGGACCATAACACACATCCTACAGGGGGTTTCATTCAACAGGAGTCAGTTACGTTGTGGGGAGGGGCATCGAAATATTCAGCCCGTATGGTTTGTGCACAAATTTTGACAGCATGCTCTGTGTACAACATCAATGCAAGTTGGATGCATGGAGAATTGAATACACTTGGAACTCGTCCAGTGATAAGCGGAACCATCTGTTCAGTCACTGGGCTAGTAGTAGATCATTATCTTTTGATCTCTTGCATGCCGACAGTGTAAGTTGTAATGCCCCCCCCCCACCCCCCACCCCCCCTTTCTTTCAGGACATACATGTACTAGAGTGGGCATGTGGCTTGTTTCAAGTATGTAAACAATTGTGCCAGGTTTCTAAGTTTATTACAGGGGCTTGTGACAATAGCTTGCTTAAATTAATTCCCGCAATACTTAGACATGTAAACAACACAATTGCATAACAAAATCGTTGGGGGAAATGCCAAAGAAACCCTCTTAACTTATTAAAACCGTGTGTCAGATGTTTCTGACATCGTCACGCATTTACGTTACGACCAAACAGGTCCCTCGTTTGAGGGTTAATTCAAAATTACCCCATATTTGTATGTTCAGAATAAGTTCATAAGATAAGATAGTCTGTATACTGCATACTGTATGTAGAAAAATTTATGTTTGAAGACCAGAAAACGCTGAGTTCAATCTGAGTTATCCAGAGCTCTACTTCGAGGGTCGGACATTAAAACCTATTGAGTCCTGTCTGCTCCACTGATCTCTATTATTCTGGTCTGCTCCAGGCATATCGTAGCCCTCTAGCGGTGAGAATACCACGGTCCACCGACTCCAGGGCACTTCTCCTGAGGACGATCAGAGCATACTGTTCGAAACGTCGAGTTGTAACCTCCAGTTCTTTTAAGAACTAATTACTACTCAATAGAGAATTTCACATGGTGTCACCGCAATTAGTCTTACTTATCCTCTTCACCATGCAAAGCTACAAGTTTTGCACTTTATGTTGCCAATTCATAACATTTATATACAAAACCCCATCGTTCTTGTACATGTGGAGTGTCGTGCCCGAGCGGTCTAGCTTACCGGACTCAAGTTCTGGTGTTAGCAGCAGAATGTGGGTTCGAATCCCGGCCGTGACACTTGTGTCCTTGAGCAAGACACTTAACCATAATTGCTTCTTTCCACCCAGGGGTTAAATGGGTACCTGTGAGGGCAGAGTTGGTTGATCAGCCCTGTATGCGCTGTAATGGCAGCAATTGAGCTGTATACTCCCCAGGGAGCTGAGATGGTTTCAGGAATGATTTATGAGCCTTATGAGCAGGGGTAATGATATAATGCGCCTTGAGCACCACTCAGTTGGTGGATACGTGCGCTATATAAGTCCACACATTATTATTATTATTATTATTATTATGGTAACCGTTAACACACGAGTCCAGCTGGCGACAATGAAGGGCGCCCTCATTAGGTCGTTCACGGAGCGGATACTCATTGTAGTTTTAATTATACTACTTGGAATCCCATCATAAGCTTCTGTAATTGCATCTTCCAAAATGCATTTTAATAACACCCTTACTGTGAAGGTTCAACAGATTTTTAAACTCCTTGAATCTGCTATGTCGTGTGCTGAACGAGACGTCATTGTGATAATGGTAAGGTACATGAGCGCCCTCTATCGATTTTGCAAAGGACCAGAAGCCGAACAGTCTGACTTCGTCACAAAGTTCAAAAGCCGACGAGACCACGTACAGACCTACATATAAATATACAAAATATTTAACATTATTTGTTGAAGTTGTTATTAAAAACAACATATTTCAACAACGAACTAATAGGATGGTAGTCTCTGGTTCAGTGATGTGGATTTGTTGTGATGGGTGATGATTTAACGAGTTCCAATGCACCAATTATTTTAAGCAATAATTACTCTCCACCGAGAAACCATTGTATCTTTTTTTGGTTGACATCATAAACATGTGTACGTATACTTGTTTCTCTCGCCCCTCCAAATTTGACCGGTGGGGACTTGCGCTGCAAGAGGGCTCTGAGGGTATCTGCACCGCAAGAGGGCGTGGGTGAGCATGAGACACTCACTGACTGGTAGGTCATAGAAGACACTATAAGCCATGTTGGTGCTCGCATAAACTACACATTGCAATGTGCATTCCTTTATATAATGCATATTCCGTTGTACATGTATGTGCATTCCCTGGTATACCATGCTCAATATGCGGCAGAGTGCCGTCCCCCAAAAATGTCCCAAAACACTAACACACTGTTGTTCTATTATTAACGGACCTCTCCCCCCACCCCTGAAATCCTGTAAAGAATTCCTAAGATTCCTAACACAATGAAGACACAATGGGAGGGGGTGCACCTGCCGCATATCGAGCATTATTGTGCTCATACCCCAAGGCTAGATCTTCGCATCGCAGCATAGCATAAACAGTAATTTTATTTGGATGTTTTATGTTGAAATGGATTTGGACAGTTTGAAATGGGTATGGCTCATTCGGCAGAGCACTTGACTTGTCATCGCAAGACCAGAGTTCGAATCCCGGTGGTGTACATATCCCTACGGGGCTATAGTTATTGACTACTATTCCTTGTGAATGGGGAACGGGTAAGTACCGGGGACTTAAGCAGAGCTGGCCCCTCGCTATAACAGTGTGCAGGATTTGTCTGACCCTGGGCCTAGGGCAATCAAAAGGACATAGGCACCTCAGCAGCGGCATTACCGACCATAACTTGTACATTTGGTCAATTCAATGGCATAAAAATATGTTTTCTTTGATGTTTGTTGAGTGTCGAATCTGGAGACTCGTGAGTATATGAATTGTGGATTGGATATGCCCGTACAGCAAAGAACCTCAATTCACTCACCGGTAGAGGGCCAGTTTGGTTCTCTGTGCACAGCTCTCCACAATCTTATCATAGCAACGAAGTGTCCCGGATGGAGGAAAATGGGCGTCGCGATATCAGACTCTGAGAGGACCCTTGCTATTTTCATGACTAGTTTGAAGTAAGATCTCGTAGTAAAGGCTGGGAGCCAGACCAAGGTGCCGTTGAATTGCCGTAGGAGGGATCTGAATGATGAAATGTCTTGCTCTCCTCTCAATGAATTCATTCTGGGAACAAGGAAATGGAGCATCGTGGGAAAAGCTACGAATATCTGCAAGGATTCTGATTGGTGGAAATGGTGAGTGCAACATTTGTTTCATATGCATTCACACATGACTTTGAAATCATGAGACACAAATCACCTATTTTTATTTATTTATTTTTTGCATATTCATGAACATGCGATGATGTCATGGCATAAAATGCATGATAATGGTTTACATGGTTTCATTTTTGGTATTGATCAAGTCAGTTTTGTGAACTTTTTGTGTTTGCTTGTTTAAGGTACGAAATAATTATCCAAATTCAAAAGTATGATGTTTTTCTGAAAGGGGAGAACATAAGCTTTAATTTAGATATACAATTATCGGCCTCCCTTGAAAACTTTAAAAGTTATTCCCAACACTAGAAATGTTTTTTTTCGTAAGACTGTACAGTGCTGTATTGTTTGCGGTGAAACCGCATGCAAGTTGACCGTATTTTACAAAGGGCTAAGTGTCCATGGAGGCCGTTTAAGATACGAAATAATTATCCAAATTCAAAAGTATGATGTTTTTCTAAAAGGGGAGACCTTAAGGTTTAATTTAGATATAATATTATCTGCCTCCCTTGAAAACTTTAAAAGTTATTCCCAACACTAGAAATGTTTTTTCGTAAGACTGTACAGTGCTGTATTGTTTGCGGTGAAACCGCATGCAAGTTGACCGGATTTTACACAGTGCTAAGTGTCCATGGAAGCCGTTTAAGGTACGAAATAATTATCCAAATTCAAAAGTATGATGTTTTTCTGAAAGGGGAGAACCTAAGCTTTAATTTAGATATAAAATTATCGGCCTCCCTTGAAAACTTTAAAAGTTATTCCCAACCATAGAAATGTTTTGTTTGAGTAAGACTGTATAGTGCTGTATTGTTTGCAGTGAAACTGCATGCAAGTTGACGGTATTTTACAGAGGGCTAAGTGTCCATGGAGGACATTTAAGGTACGACAAAATTATCCAAATTCAAAAGTATGATGTTTTTCTGAAAGGGGAGAACCTAAGCTTTAATTTAGATATAAAATTATCGGCCTCCCTTGAAAACTTTAAGAGTTATTCCCAACCCTAGAATTTTTTTTTTCGTAAGACTGTACAGTGCTGTATTGTTTGCGGTGAAACCGCATGCAAGTTGACGGTATTGTACAGAGTGCTAAGTGTCCATGGAAGCCGTTTAAGGTACGAAATAATTATCCAAATTCAAGAGTATGATGTTTTTCTGAAAGGGGAGAACCTGAGCTTTAATTTAGATATACAATTATCGGCCTCCCTTGAAAACTTTAAAAGTTATTCCCAACCATAGAAATGTTTTGGGGTATAACTTTAAAAGTTTTTACGTAAGGCCGACAAATTTATATCCAATTTAAAGCTTAGGTTCTCCTCTTTTAGGAAATCACATGACTTTTGGAATTGGACAATTGCTTCATACCTTAAACGGCCTCCATGCACACTTAGCCCTCCGCAAAATACTGTCAAAATATGGGAGAGTAGACACCCTACATTGTTGTGATTAAAACATAATACGAATGAAATTATTTCTAGCAACGGGTATAACTTTAAAAGTTTTTAAGGGAGGTCGACAAATTTATATCCAATTTAAAGCTTACGTTCTCCTCTTCAACGAAATCACATGACTTTTCGAATTGGACAATTTCTTCATACCTTAAACGGCCTCCATGCACACTTAGCCCTCCGCAAAATACTGTCAAAATACGGTAGGATAGACATCCTACATTGTTGTGATGAAAGCTCAAATACGAATGAAATTATTTGTAGCGACGGGTATAACTTTAAAAGTTTTTAAGTAAGGCCGACAAATTTATATCCAATTTAAAGCTTAGGTTCTCCTCTTTAAGGAAATCACATGACTTTTCGAATTGGACAATTTCTTCATACCTTAAACGGCCTCCATGCACACTTAGCCCTCCGCAATATACTGTCAAAATACGGTAGCGTAGACATCCTACACTGTTGTGATTAAAGCTCAAATACGAATGAAATTATTTGTAGCGACGGGTATAACTTTAAAAGTTTTTAAGTAAGGCCGACAAATTTATATCCAATTTAAAGCTTAGGTTCTCCTCTTTTAGGAAATCACATGACTTTTGGAATTGGACAATTTCTTCATACCTTAAACGGCCTCCATGCACACTTAGCCCTCCGCAATATAACTGTCAAAATACGGGAGAGTAGACACCCTACATTGTTATGATTAAAACATAATACGAATGAAATTATTTCTAGCGACGGGTATAACTTTAAAAGAAATTAAGGGAGGTCGACAAATTTATATCCAATTTAAAGCTTAGGTTCTCCTCTTTAAGGAAATCACATGACTTTTGGAATTGGACAATTTCTTCATACCTTAAACGGCCTCCATGCACACTTAGCCCTCCGCAATATACTGTCAAAATACGTTGCGTAGACATCCTACACTGTTGTGATTAAAGCTCAAATACGAATGAAATTATTTCTAGCGACGGGTATAACTTTAAAAGTTTTTAAGTAAGGCCGACAAATTTATATCCAATTTAAAGCTTAGGTTCTCCTCTTTAAGGAAATCACATGACTTTTCGAATTGGACAATTTCTTCATACCTTAAACGGCCTCCATGCACACTTAGCCCTCCGCAAAATACTGTCAAAATACGGTAGGATAGACATCCTACATTGTTGTGATGAAAGCTCAAATACGAATGAAATTATTTGTAGCGACGGGTATAACTTTAAAAGTTTTTAAGTAAGGCCGACAAATTTATATCCAATTTAAAGCTTAGGTTCTCCTCTTTAAGGAAATCACATGACTTTTCGAATTGGACAATTTCTTCATACCTTAAACGGCCTCCATGCACACTTAGCCCTCCGCAATATACTGTCAAAATACGGTAGCGTAGACATCCTACACTGTTGTGATTAAAGCTCAAATACGAATGAAATTATTTGTAGCGACGGGTATAACTTTAAAGGTTTTTAAGTAAGGCCGACAAATTTATATCCAATTTAAAGCTTAGGTTCTCCTCTTTTAGGAAATCACATGACTTTTGGAATTGGACAATTTCTTCATACCTTAAACGGCCTCCATGCACACTTAGCCCTCCGCAAAATACTGTCAAAATACGGGAGAGTAGACACCCTACATTGTTGTGATTAAAACATAATACGAATGAAATTATTTCTAGCGACGGGTATAACTTTAAAAGAAATTAAGGGAGGTCGACAAATTTATATCCAATTTAAAGCTTAGTTTCTCCTCTTTAAGGAAATCACATGACTTTTGGAATTGGACAATTTCTTCATACCTTAAACGGCCTCCATGCACACTTAGCCCTCCGCAATATACTGTCAAAATACGTTGCGTAGACATCCTACACTGTTGTGATTAAAGCTCAAATACGAATGAAATTATTTCTAGCGACGGGTATAACTTTAAAAGTTTTTAAGTAAGGCCGACAAATTTATATCCAATTTAAAGCTTAGGTTCTCCTCTTTAAGGAAATCACATGACTTTTCGAATTGGACAATTTCTTCATACCTTAAACGGCCTCCATGCACACTTAGCCCTCCGCAATATACTGTCAAAATACGGTAGCGTAGACATCCTACACTGTTGTTATTAAAGCTCAAATACGAATGAAATTATTTCTAGCGCCGGGTATAACTTTAAAAGTTTTTAAGGGAGGTCGACAAATTTATATCCAATTTAAAGCTTAGGTTCTCCTCTTTTAGGAAATCACATGACTTTTGGAATTGGACAATTTCTTCATACCTTAAACGGCCTCCATGCACACTTAGCCCTCCGCAATATACTGTCAAAATACGTAGCGTTGAATTCCTACACTGTTGTGATTAAAGTTCTAATACGAATGAAATTATTTCTAGCGACGGGTATAACTTTAAAGGTTTTTAAGTAAGGCCGACAAATTTATATCCAATTTAAAGCTTAGGTTCTCCTCTTTTAGGAAATCACATGACTTTGGAATTGGACAATTTCTTCATACCTTAAACGGCCTCCATGCACACTTAGTCCTCCGCAATATACTGTCAAAATACGGTAGCGTAGACATCCTACACTGTTCTGATTAAAGCTCAAATACGGATGAAATTATTTGTAGCGACGGGTATAACTTTAAAAGTTTTTAAGTAAGGCCGACAAATTTATATCCAATTTAAAGCTTAGGTTCTCCTCTTTTAGGAAATCACATGACTTTGGAATTGGACAATTTCTTCATACCTTAAACGGCCTCCATGCACACTTAGCCCTCCGCAAAATACTGTCAAAATACGGGAGAGTAGACACCCTACATTGTTGTGATTAAAACATAATACGAATGAAATTATTTGTAGCGACGGGTATAACTTTAAAAGAAATTAAGGGAGGTCGACAAATTTATATCCAATTTAAAGCTTAGGTTCTCCTCTTTAAGGAAATCACATGACTTTTCGAATTGGACAATTTCTTCATACCTTAAACGGCCTCCATGCACACTTAGCCCTCCGCAATATACTGTCAAAATACGGTAGCGTAGACATCCTACACTGTTGTTATTAAAGCTCAAATACGAATGAAATTATTTCTAGCGACGGGTATAACTTTAAAAGTTTTTAAGGGAGGTCGACAAATTTATATCAAATTTAAAGCTTAGGTTCTCCTCTTTTAGGAAATCACATGACTTTTCGAATTTGAAAATTTCTTCATACCTTAAACGGCCTCCATGCACACTTAGCCCTCCGCAAAATACTGTCAAAATACGGTAGGATAGACATCCTACATTGTTGTGATGAAAGCTCAAATACGAATGAAATTATTTGTAGCGACGGGTATAACTTTAAAAGTTTTTAAGTAAGGCCGACAAATTTATATCCAATTTAAAGCTTAGGTTCTCCTCTTTTAGGAAATCACATGACTTTTTGAATTGGACAATTTCTTCATACCTTAAACGGCCTCCATGCACACTTAGCCCTCCGCAATATACTGTCAAAATACGTTGCGTAGACATCCTACACTGTTGTGATTAAAGCTCAAATACGAATGAAATTATTTCTAGCGACGGGTATAACTTTAAAAGTTTTTAAGCAAGGCTGACCAATTTATATCCAATTTAAAGCTTAGGTTCTCCCTTTTAAGGAAATCACATGATGACTTTCGAATTGGACAATTTCTTCATACCTTAAACGGCCTCCATGCACACTTAGCCCTCCGCAATATACTGTCAAAATACGATAGCGTAGACATCCTACACTTTTGTTATTAAAGCTCAAATACGAATGAAATTATTTCTAGCGACGGGTATAACTTTAAAAGTTTTTAAGGGAGGTCGACAAATTTATATCAAATTTAAAGCTTAGGTTCTCCTCTTTTAGGAAATCACATGACTTTGGAATTGGACAATTTCTTCATACCTTAAACGGCCTCCATGCACACTTAGCCCTCCGCAATATACTGTCAAAATACGGGAGAGTAGACACCCTACATTGTTGTGATTAAAACATAATACGAATGAAATTATTTGTAGCGACGGGTATAACTTTAAAAGAAATTAAGGGAGGTCGACAAATTTATATCCAATTTAAAGCTTAGTTTCTCCTCTTTAAGGAAATCACATGACTTTTCGAATTGGACAATTTCTTCATACCTTAAACGGCCTCCATGCACACTTAGCCCTCCGCAATATACTGTCTAAATACGGTAGCGTAGACATCCTACACTTTTGTTATTAAAGCTCAAATACGAATGAAATTATTTCTAGCGACGGGTATAACTTTAAAAGTTTTTAAAGGGAGGTCGACAAATTTATATCCAATTTAAAGCTTAGGTTCTCCTCTTTTAGGAAATCACATGACTTTTCGAATTGGACAATTTCTTCATACCTTAAACGGCCTCCATGCACACTTAGCCCTCCGCAATATACTGTCAAAATACGTTGCGTAGACATCCTACACTGTTGTGATTAACGCTCAAATACGAATGAAATTATTTCTAGCGACGGGTATAACTTTAAAAGTTTTTAAGCGAGGTCGACAAATTTATATCTAATTTAAAGCTTAGGTTCTCCTCTTTAAGGAAATCACATGACTTTTGGAATTGGACAATTTCTTCATACCTTAAACGGCCTCCATGCACACTTAGCCCTCCGCAATATACTGTCAAAATACGTAGCGTAGAATTCCTACACTGTTGTGATTAAAGCTCAAATACGAATGAAATTATTTCTAGCGACGGGTATAACTTTAAAGGTTTTTTTAAGGTTGACAAATTTATATCCAATTTGTTTAGGTTTCTCCTTTTAGGAAATCCCATGACTTTGAATTGGACAATTTCTCATACCTTAAACGGCCTCCATGCACACTTAGCCTCCGCAATATACTGTCAAAATACGGAGAGTAAGACACCCTACATTGTTGTGATTAAACATAATACGAATGAAATTATTTGTAGCGACGGTATAACTTAAAAGAAATTTAAGGAGGTCGACAAATTTATATCCAATTTAAAGCTTAGGTTCTCCTCTTTAAGGAAATCACATGACTTTTCGAATTGGACAATTTCTTCATACCTTAAACGGCCTCCATGCACACTTAGCCCTCCGCAATATACTGTCAAAATACGGTTGTGTAGACATCCTACACTTTTGTTATTAAAGCTCAAATACGAATGAAATTATTTCTAGCGCCGGGTATAACTTTAAAAGTTTTTAAGGGAGGTCGATAAATTTATATCAAATTTAAAGCTTAGGTTCTCCTCATTTAGGAAATCACATGACTTTTCGAATTTGAAAATTTCTTCATACCTTAAACGGCCTCCATGCACACTTAGCCCTCCGCAAAATACTGTCAAAATACGGTAGGATAGACATCCTACATTGTAGTGATGAAAGCTCAAATACGAATGAAATTATTTGTAGTGACGGGTATAACTTTTAAAAGTTTTTAAGTAAGGCTGACAAATTTATATCCAATTTAAAAGCTTAGGTTCTCCTTTAAGGAAATCACATGACTTTTTCGAATTGGACAATTTCTTCATACCTTAAACGGCCTATGCACACTTAGCCCTCCGCAATATACTGTCAAAAATACGGTAGCGTAGACATCCTACACTGTTGTTATTAAAGCTCAAATACGAATGAAATTATTTCTAGCGACGGGTATAACTTTAATGGTTTTTAAGGGGTAAGGTTGACAAATTTATATCCAATTAAAGCTTAGGTTCTCCCTCTTTAAGGAAATCCCATGACTTTGGAATTGGACAATTTCTTCATACCTTAAACGGCCTCCATGCACACTTAGCCCTCCGCAATATACTGTCAAAATACGGGAGAGTAGACACCCTACATTGTTGTGATTAAAACATAATACGAATGAAATTATTTGTAGCGACGGGTATAACTTTAAAAGAAATTAAGGGAGGTCGACAAATTTATATCCAATTTAAAGCTTAGTTTCTCCTCTTTAAGGAAATCACATGACTTTTCGAATTGGACAATTTCTTCATACCTTAAACGGCCTCCATGCACACTTAGCCCTCCGCAATATACTGTCTAAATACGGTAGCGTAGACATCCTACACTTTTGTTATTAAAGCTCAAATACGAATGAAATTATTTCTAGCGCCGGGTATAACTTTAAAAGTTTTTAAGGGAGGTCGACAAATTTATATCAAATTTAAAGCTTAGGTTCTCCTCTTTTAGGAAATCACATGACTTTTCGAATTTGAAAATTTCTTCATACCTTAAACGGCCTCCATGCACACTTAGCCCTCCGCAAAATACTGTCAAAATACGGTAGGATAGACATCCTACATTGTAGTGATGAAAGCTCAAATACGAATGAAATTATTTGTAGCGACGGGTATAACTTTAAAAGTTTTGCAAGTTGACAAATTTATATCCAATTTAAAGCTTAGGTTCTCCTTTTTAAGGAAATTACACATTCTTCGAATTGGACAATTTCTTCATACCTTAAACGGCCTCCATGCACACACTTAGCTCCTCCGCAATATACTGTCACACTACGGTAGCGTAGACATCCTACACTGTTGTTATTAAAGCTCAAATACGAAAATGAAATTATTTCTAGCCGGGTATAACTTTAAACGTTTTTGGGAGGTCGACAAATTTATATCAAATTTAAATCTTAGGTTCTCCTCTTTAGGAAATCATATGACTTTTCGATTTTGACACTTTTTCATACCTTAAAACGGCCCCATGCACACACAGCCCTCCGCAAATACTGTCAAAATACGGTAGGATAGACATCCACATTGTTGTGATAAAAGCTCAAATACGAATGAAATTATTTGTAGCGACGGGTATAACTTTTAAAAGTTTTTAAGTAAGGGCTGACAAATTTATATCCAATTTAAAGCTTAGGTTCTCCCTTAGGAAAAATCACATGACTTTTTGAATTTGGGACACAATTTCTCCATACCTTAAACGGCCTCCATGCACACTTTAGCCCTCCGCAATATACTTGTTTACGTTGGGTGTAGACATCCCACACTGTTGTGATTAAAGCTCAAATACGAATGAAATTATTTCTAGCGACGGGTATAATTTTAAAAGTTTTATAAAAAGGCGATGATCAAATTTATATCCACCATTTAAAGCTTATAGGTTCTCCCTTAAGGAAATCACATGACCTTTTCGAATTGGACAATTTCTTCCCATACCTTTAAACGGCCTCCATGCACACTCTAGCCTCCGCAATATACTGTCAAAAATACGGGAGAGTAGGACACCCCACATTGTTGTGATTAAAACATAATCACGAATGAAAATTATTTTGTAGCGACGGGTATAACTTTTAAAAGAAATTAAGGGAGGTCGACAAATTTATATCCACCGAATTTGCTTAAGTTTCTCCTCTTTAAAGTGAAATCACATGACTTTTCGAATTGCCAATTTCTTCATACCTTAAACGGCCTCCATGCACACTTCAGCTCCTCCGCAATATACTGTCAAAACATGGTAAAGTAGACATCCCACACTGTTGTTATTAAAGCTCAAATACGGAATGAAATTATTTCTCAAAGCGACGCGGGTATAACTTTAAAAGTTTTTTGGGAGGATATTCGATAAATTTATATCAAATTTAAAGTTTAGGTCTCTCTCATATTTAGAAACTCCATGACTTTTTCGAATTTGAAAATTTCTTCTTCATACCTAAACGGCCTCCATGTAACCCTTTAGCCCTCCGCAAAAATACTGTCAAAATACGGTAGGATAGACATCCCACATTGTAGTGATGAAAGCTCAAAATACGGAATGAAATCTATTTTAGTAGCGACGGGTATAACTTTAAATGTTTTTTAAGTAAGGCTTGACAAATTTATATCCAATTTAAAGCTTAGGTTCTCTCTTTAAGGAAAAATCACATGATCTTTTCGAATTGACAATTTCTTCATACCTTAAACGGCCTCCATGCGTACACTTAGCCCTCCGCAACATACTTGTCAAAATACGGTGAGAGTAGACCCCACATTGTTGTGATTAAACATAATACGAATGAAATTATTTGTAAGCGACGGCATAACTTTAAAGAAAATTTAAGGGGAGTGTCGATGTACCCTTATATACAATTTAAAGCTTAGTTTCTCCTCTCTTAAGGAAATCACATGACTTTTCGAATTGGACAATTTCTTCATACCCAAACTGGCCTCCATGCACACTTAGCCTCCGCAATATACTGTTCCAAATACGGTAGCGTAGACATCCCATACTTTTGTTATTAAAGCTCAAATACGAATGAAATTATTTCTAGCGACGCAGCATAACTTTAAAAGTTTTTAAGGGGTATCGATCAAATTATATCAAATTTAAAGTTTAGGTTCTCCTCTTTAGGAAATCATACGACTTTTCGAATTTGAAAATTCATCACCTTAAACGGCCTCCATGCACACTTTCTAGCCTCCGCAAAATATCACAAATACGGTGGTAGTGATAGACATCCTACATTGTGTAGTGATGAAAGCTCAAACAGAATGAAATTATTTTGTAGCGACGGTATAACTTAAAAGTGTTTTGGCAAGGTTGACAATTTATATCCCAATTTAAAGCTTAGGGTTCCTCCTTTAAGGAAATCACATGACTCTTTGAATTGGACAATTTCTTCATAATTTTAAACGGCCTCCATGCACACCCCCTTAGCCCCTCCGCAATATACTGTCAAAATACGGTAGCGTAGTAGACATCCCAATAACTGTTGTTATTAAAGCTCAAACGAATGAAATTATTTCTAGCGCCGGTATAACTTTAAAAGTTTTTAAGGGAGGTCGAAAAATTTATATCAAATTTAAAGCTTAGGTTCTCCTCTTTTAGTAAATCACATGATCTTTTCTTTTTTGGACAATTTCCCTTTCATACCCTTAAACGGCCCTTTATGCACACATAGCCCTCCGCAAAAATACTGTTCACAAATATACGGTAGATAGACATCCCACATTGTTGTGATGAAAGCTCAACACGAATGAAATTATTTGTAAAGGGACGGGTATAACTTTAAAAGTTTTTAATAAGGTGTCGACAAATTTATATCCAATTTAAAGTTTAGGTTCTCCCTCTTTAGGAAAATCACATGACTTTTTGAATTGGACAATCTCTTTCCATACCTTAAACGGCCCCATGCACACTTTCTTAGCTCTCCGCAATATACTGTCAAAACACGTTGCGTAGACATCCTCATTAACTGTTGTGATTAAAGCTCAAATACGAATGAAATTATTTCTATGACGGTGGTAACTTTAAAGTTTTTAAGTAAGGCCAAATTTATATCCAATTTAAAGTTTAGGGTTCTCCTCTTTAAGGAAATCACATGACTTTTCGAATTGGTCAATTTCTTCATACACCTTAAACGGCCATTCCATGCACACTTTTCTAGCTCCTCCGCAATATAATACCGTCAAACATACGGAGAGTAGACAGACATTCCTCACATTGTTGTAGGATTAAAAATGATAACACGAATGAAATTATTTGTAGCGACGGACGTAATAACTTTTGCAAAAGAAATTAAGGGAGGTCGATCAAACCTGACATCCAATTAAAAGCTAGTTAAGCCCTCTTTAAGGAAAATCATGTATGACTTTTTCGAATTTGAAAAATTCTTCTTCATACTCAAACGGCCTCCATGCACACTTTTCTTAGCCTCCGCAAAAATACTGTCAAAATATTCGGTAGGATAGACATCCCACATTGTAGTGATGAAAGCTCAAATAAGAATGAAATTATTTGTATGACGGGTATAACTTTTAAAAGTTTTTAAGTAAGGTCAATAAATTTATATCCAATTTAAAGCTTAGGTTCTCCTTTTAGGAATCACATGACTTTGAATTGGACATACTTTCTTCATACCCAAACGGCCTCCATGCACACTATAGTCCTCCGGGCACATACTGTCAAAATACGGTAAAGTGTAGACATCCATGGCCAATTGTTCTTCGATTAAAGCTCAAATACATTGATGAAATTATTTGTCAGCGACGGGTATAACTTTTTGTTTTTTGCTAAGGTTAGACAAATTTATATCCAATTTAAAAGCTTAGGTTCTCTCTCTTTAAGGAAATCATATGACTCTTTTCGAATTGGACAATTTCCTTCGATACCTTAAACGGCCTCCATGCACACTTTAGCCCCTCCGCAATATACTGTCAAAATACGGTAGCGTAGACATCCTGGCTACACTGTTGTTATTAAAGCTCAAATACGAATGAAATATATTTTCTATGCCGGGTATAACTTTAAAAGTTTTTGGCGAGGTCGACACAAATTTATATCAAATTTAAAGCTTAGGTTCTCCTCTTTTTTAGGAAATCACATGACTTTTCGATTTTGACAATTTCTTCATACCCAAACGGCCTCCATGCACACTTAGCCCTCCACAAAATACTGCCAAAATACGGTAGGATAGGACATCTCACACATATCGTTGTGGGATGAAAGCTCAATATTTAATGAAATTATTTGTAGTGACGGGTATAACTTTAAAAGTTTTTTAAGAAAGGCTGACAAATTTATATCCACCTTTAAAGCTTAGGTTCTCCCTCTTTAAGGAAATCACATGACTTTTTTGAATTGGACAATTTCTTCCATACCCAAAATGGCCTTCCATGGCACACTTAGCCCTCCGCAATATACTCGGTCAAAAATACGTTGCGTAGACATCCACACCTGTTGTGATTAAAGCTCAACACGTACGAATGAAATTATTTTAAAGCGACGGTATATAACTTAAAAGTTTTTAAGTAAGGCCGGACAAATTTATATCTAATTTAAAGCTTAGGTTCTCCTCTTTAAGGGAAATACATGACTTTCGAATTGGACAATTTCTTCTGATACCTTAA
Organism: Zoroaster sp. YZ-2022; assembly: GCA_029582265.1. Taxonomy (NCBI): domain Eukaryota; kingdom Metazoa; phylum Echinodermata; class Asteroidea; order Forcipulatida; family Zoroasteridae; genus Zoroaster; species Zoroaster sp. YZ-2022. The sequence goes on from CM055823.1 coordinate 31,008,638, forward strand.
ACGGCCCTCCATGTACACCTTAGCCCTCCGCACATATATCACTGTCATAAAATACGGTTGTGTAGACATCCTACACTTTTTGGGTTATTAAAGCTCAAATAACGAATGAAATTATTTCATGACGGCATAATCCTTAAAAGTTTTTAAGGGAGGTCGATAAATTATATATCAAATTTAAAGCTTAGGGTTCTCCTCATTTAGGAAATCACATGACTTTCTCGAATTTGAAAATTTTTTTTCATACCTTAAACGGCCTCCATGCATTACCCACTTAGCCCTCCGCAAAGGAATACTGTCAAAATACGGTAGGATAGACATCCTACTTTGTAGTGATGAAAGCTCATATACGAATGAAATCATTTTTAAAAGCGACGGGTATAACTTAAAAGTTTTTAAGTAAGGCCGACAAATTTATATATTCAATTTAAAAGCTTAGGTTCTCCTTTTAAGGAAAACTCACATGACTTTTCGAATTGGACAATTTCTTCATACCTTAAACGGCCTCATGCCACACTTTCTAGCTCCTCCGCAATATACTGTCAAAATACGGTAGCGTAGACATCCCACACTGTTGTTATTAAAGCTCAAATACGAAAAATGAAAATTATTTCATGCGCTGGGTATAACTTTCTTTAAATGTTTTTAGGAGGGAATTGACAAATTTATATCCAATTTAAAGCTTTAGGTTCTCCTCTTTTTAGGAAATCATACATGATTTTTGAATTGGACAATTTCTTCATACCTTAAACCCTCCATGCACACCTTCAGCTCCTCCTCGCACATACTGTCAAAATACGTTGCGTGCAGACATCCCTACACTGTTGTGATTAAAGCTCAAATACGAATGAAATTATTTCTAGTGACGGGTATAACTTTAAAAGTTTTGGCAAGTATATGACGACAATTTATATCCAATCTTAAAGCTTAGGTCTCTCCTCTTTAAGGAAAATCACATGACTTTTCGAATTGGACAATTTCTTCATACCTTAAACGGCCTCCATGCACACTTAGCCCTCCGCAATATACTGTCAAAATACGTTGCGTAGACATCCTACACTGTTGTGATTAACGCTCAAATACGAATGAAATTATTTCTAGCGACGGGTATAACTTTAAAAGTTTTTAAGGGAGGTCGACAAATTTATATCCAATTTAAAGCTTAGGTTCTCCTCATTTAGGAAATCACATGACTTTTCGAATTGGACAATTTCTTCATACCTTAAACGGCCTCCATGCACACTTAGCCCTCCTGCAACATATCACTGTCAAAATACGGTAGCAAGTAGACATCCTACACTGTTGTTATTAAAGCTCAAAATACGAATGAAATTATTTCAGCGACGCGATTGCATAATCCTTTTAAAAGTTTTAAGTATAGGCAGACAAATTTATATCCAATTTAAAGTTTAGGTTCTCCCTCTTTAAGGAAATCACATGACTTTCTGAATTGGACAATTTCTTCATAACCTCAAACGGCTCTCCATGCACACTTCTAGCCTCCGCAAAATATCACTCTCTCATGTCAATAAAAAATACGTAGGATAGACAGACATCCTACATTGTTGTGATGTAGCTCTCAAATACGAATGAAATTATTTGTAGCGACGGGTATAACTTTAAAAGTTTTATGAGGCTGACAAATATTATATCCAATTTAAAAGCTTAGGTTCTCCTCTTTCAAGGAAATCACATGACTTTTCGAATTGGACACTTTTCTTCCATAATTAAACGGCCTCCATGCAACACTCCTAGTCCCCTCCGCAATATACTGTCAAAAATACGTTGCAGTTGCAGACATCCTACACTGTTCTGATTAAAGCTCACAATAGATGAATGAAATTATTTGTAGCGACGGGCATAACTTCTTAAAAGTTTTTGTAGTATAAGGTCGACAAATTTATATCCAATTTAAAGCTTAGGTTCTCCCTCATTTAGGAAAATCACATGACATTTTGGAATTGGACAATTTCTTCATTCCTTAAACGGCCTCCATGCACACTTAGCCCTCCGCAATATACTGTCAATAAAATACGGTAGTAGACATCCACACTGTTGTTATTAAAGCTCAAATACGAATGAAATTATTTTGAAGCGACGGGTATAACTTTAAAAGTTTTTAAGTATATTGGACAAATTGATATACTAATTTAAAGCTTAGGTTCTCCTCTTTTTAAGGGAAATCACATGACTTTTCGGAATTGGACAATTTCTTCATACCTTAAACGGCCTCCATGCACACTTAGCCCTCCGCAAAAATACTGTCAAAAATACGGTAGAGTAGACATCCCACACCGTTGTTGGACATTAACGCTCAATACATGAATGAAATTATTTGTAGCGACGGTATAACTTTAAAAGTTTTATGGTAAGGTCGACAAATTCTATATCCAATTTAAAGCTTAGGTTCTCCTCTATTTAGGAAATCACATGACTTTTCGAATTGGACAATTTTTCTTCATACCTAAACGGCCTCCATGCACATTTAGCTCCTCCGCAATATACTGTCAAAATACGGTAGCGTAGACATCCTACACTGTTCTATTAAAGCTCAAATACGAATGAAATTATTTGTAGCGACGGGTATCACTTTAAAAAGTTTTGCTAAGGCAGACAAATTGGATATCCAATTTAAAGCTTAGGTTCTCCTTTAAGGAAATCACATGACTTTTGAATTGGACAATTTTTCATACCTTAAACGGCCTCCATGCACACTTAGCCCTCCGCAATAATACTGTCAAAATACGGTAGGATAGACATCCCACATTGTTGTGATTAAAGCTCATAATACAGAATGAAATTATTTGGTAGCGACGGGTATAACTTAAAAGTTTTGGCAGTTGTCGACAAATTTATATCCAATTTAAAAGCTTAGGGTTCTCCTCTCTTAGGAAATCACATGACTTTTGGAATTGGACAATTACCCTCATACCCAAACGGCCTCCATGCACACTTAGCCCTCCGCAATATACTGTCAAAATACGTAGCGTTGAATTCCTACACTGTTGTGATTAAAGTTCTAATACGAATGAAATTATTTCTAGCGACGGGTATAACTTTAAAGGTTTTAAGTATAGGCCGACAAATTTATATATCCAATTTAAAGCTTTAGGTTCTCCTCTCTTTGCTGAAATCACATGACTTTTGGAATTGGACAATTTTCATACCTTTAAATCGGCCTCCATGCACACTTAGCCCTCCGCAATATACTGTCAAGATGTTGCGTAGACATCCCACACTGTTGTGATTAACGCTCAAATACGAATGAAATTATTTCTAGCGACGGTATAACTTAAAAGTTTTATGAGTGTCGACAACCTATCCACGAAAGTTTAGCCTCTCATTTAGGAAATCACATGACATTTCGAATTGACAATTTCTTCATACCTTAAACGGCCCATGCACACTTTCTAGCCCGCAATATACTGTCAAAATACGTAGCGTAGAATTCCTACACTGTTGTGATTAAAGCTCAAATACGAATGAAATTATTTCTAGCGACGGGTATAACTTTAAAGGTTTTTAAGTAAGGCCGACAAATTTATATCCAATTTAAAGCTTAGGTTCTCCTCTTTTAGGAAATCACATGACTTTGAATTGGACAATTTCTTTCATACCCAAACGGCCTCCATGCACACTTAGCCCTCCGCAAAATACTGTCAAAATATTGTCGAAGCGTAGGATTTAAGACATCCTACATTTGTGATGAAAGTTCTAATACGAATGAAATTATTTTGTAGCGACGGGTATAACTTTAAAAGTTTTTTAAGTAAGGCCGACAAAATTTATATCCAATTTAAAAGCTTAGGTTCTCCCTTTGAAAAACTCACATGACTTTCGAATTCGGACAATTTCTTCAGATACCCTTAAAATGGCGGCCTCCATGCACACTTTAGCTCCCTCCGCAATATACTGTCAAAATATACGGTTGCGTAGACATCCTACACTGTTGTGATTAAAGCTCAACATACGACATCGAAATTATTTCTAGCGACGGGTATAACTTTGCAAAAGTTTTGTAAGTAAGGCCGGTTTAGACAAATTTATATCCAAATTTTAAAAGCTTAGGTTCTCCTTTAAGGAAACTCACATGACTTTTCGAATTGGACAATAATTCTTCATACCTTAAATTACTCCATGCACACTTAGCCTCCGCTATATACTGTCAACATACGGTAGCGTAGACATCTCTACACTGTTGTGATTAAAGCTCAAATACGAATGAAAATTATTTCTAGCGACGGACGTATAACTTTAAAAGTTTTTAAGTAAGGTGACAAATTTATATCCAATTTAAAGCTTAGGTTCTCCTCTTTTAGGAAATCACATGATCTTTTGGAATTGGACAATTGGACACTCTTCATACCTTAAACGGCTCCATGCACACTTAGCCCTCCGCAATATACTGGTCAAAATACGGTAGCGTAGACATCTCCACACTGTTGTGAGATGAAAGCTCAAATACGAATGAAATTATATTGTATCTAAAGCGACGGGCACAACTTAAAAGTTTTTGGCAAGTAAGGCTGACAAATTTATATCCAATTTAAAGCTTAGGTTCTCGTCTTTTTAGGAATCACATATGACTCTTTTCGAATTGGACAATTTTCACAATTTTAAACGGCCTCCATGCACACTTAGTCCCTCCGCAATATATACTGTCAAAACATTACTGGTATGCGAGACATCCCATACTGTTCTTGAGTAAGCTCAAATACGAATGAAATTATTTCTAGCGACGGGTATAACTTTTAAAAGTTTTTAAGTAAGGTCGATTAAATTTATATCCAATTTAAAGCTTAGGTTCTCTCTTAGTTTAGGAAATCACACAGACTTTTGAATTGACAATTTCTTCATACCTTAAACGGCCTCCATGTGGCCACTTATCCTCCGGCAATATACTGTCAAAATACGTAGCGTAGACATCTCACACTGTTGTGATTAAAGTTCCAATAATAGAAATGAAATATTTTCTAGCGACGGGTATACTTTAAAGGTAAAAGTTTAAGTAAGGCTGACAAATTTATATCCAATTTAAAGCTTAGGTTCTCCTCTTTAGGAAATCACATGACTTTTGAATTGGCGACAATTTCTTCATACCTACCCTAAACGGCTCCATGCACAATAATACCTTCATAGTCCTCCGCAATATACTGTCAAAATACGTAGCGTTGAGGATAGACATCCACACTGTTGTGATTAAAGTTCAACAATACGAACGAAATTCATTTCTAGCGACGGGTATATAACTTGAAGGTTTTAAGTAATGGCATGACAACTTTATATCCAATTTGAAAAGCTAGGTTCTCTCCTTTAGGAAATCACATGACTTTTCGAATTGGACACCTTCATACCTTAAACGGCTCCCATGCACACTTAGCCTCCGCAACATAATTGTCAAAATACGTTGCGTAGACATCCCACACTGTTGTGATTAACGCTCAAAATACGAATGAAATTATTTGTATGAGGTAAGGATAACTTAACTTTAAAAGTTTTTTAAGGATACGACAAATTGATATCCAAATTTTTTAAAGCTTAGGTTCTCCTTCATTTGTGAAATCACATGACTTTTCGAATTGGACAATTTTTCATACCTTAAACGGCCTCCATGCACACTTAGTCTCCTATGGCCCTCCGCAAAACTCGTCAAAATACGGTAGCGTAGACATCCTACATTGTTGTGTTATTAAAGCTCAAATTGAATGAAATTATTATTTCTAGCGACGGGGTATAACTTTAAAAGTTTTTGGCATGACAAATTTATATCCAATTTAAAAGTTTAGGTTCTCCCTCTCTTTAGGAAATCACATGACTTTTTGAATTGGACAATTTCTTCACCTTTCAAACGGCCTCCATGCACCACTTAGTCCTCCGCAATATACTGTCAAAATACGGTAGTAGATAGACATCCCACATTGTTGGGTGAGTAAAGTCTCAAATACGAATGTGAAAATTATTTGAAGTACGGGTAGTAACTTTAAAAGTTTTTTAAGTAACCCCCGACAAATTTATATCCAATTTAAATCTTAGGTTCACCTCTTTCAGAAAATTACATCAGTTTTTAATTTGGACAATTTCTTCTTCATATCTTAAACGGCCTCCATGGACACTTAGTCCTCCGCAATATACTGTCAGTAAATACGGTAGCGTAGACATCCTACACTGTTGTGATTAAAGTCAAATACGAATGAAAATTATTTCATGACGGGTATAACTTTAAAGCTAAAGGTTTTAAGTAAGGCAGACAAATTGATATCCAATTTAAAGTTTTAGGTTCTCCTCTTTAGGAAATCACATGACTTTGAATTGGACAATTTCTTCATACCTTAAACGGCCTCCATGCACACTTAGCCCCTCCTGCAAAATACTGTCAAAATACATGGTAGGATAGACATCCCACATTGTTGTGATGAAAGTTCAAAATACGAATGAAATTATTTGTAGCGACGGGTATAACTTTAAAGGTTTTTAAAAGTTGATGACAAATTTATATCCAAATTTTAAAAGCTTAGGTTCTCCTTTTAGGAAAATCACATGACTTTTGGGAATTGGACAATTTCTTCATACCTTAAATCGGCTCTCCATGGCCACACTATAGCCGCCCTCCTCCTGCAATATAATGTCAAAATGGTTTGTAGCAGTAGACATCCTACACTGTTCTGATTAAAGCTCAAAATACGAATGAAATTATTAAAGAAGACGGCATATACTTTTAAAAGTTTTTATAAGGCCGATAAATTTATATCCAATTTAAAGCTTAGGTTCTCCTCTTTAAGGAAAATCACATGACTTTGAATTGACAATTTTTCATACCTTAAACGGCCTCATGCATGCACACTTAGCCTCTCCAATATACTGTCAAAATATATGGGAAAGACATTTATTAATTGTTGTGATTAAAGTTCTAATGAATGAACATTATTTCTGAAGCGACAGGGGTATAACTTGAAGGTTTTATAAGTAAGGTCGAAAAATTTTATATCCAATTTAAAGCTTAGGTTCTCCTCTCTTCAAGGAAATCACATGACTTTTGGAATTTGGGACAAATTTCTTCATACCTTTAAACGGCCTCCATGCACACTTAGCCCTCCGCAATATACCGTCAAAAAATACGTAGCGTGACATCTTCACACTGTTGTGATTAAAGTTCTAATACGAATGAAATTATTTCTAGCGACGGGTATAACTTTAAGAAGTTTTGCTAAGGCAGGTCGACAAATTCTATATCCAAATTTAAAAGCTTAGGTTCTCCTTTTTAGGAAATCCACATGACTTTGAATTGGACAATTTCTTCATACCTTAAACGGCCTCCATGCACACTTAGCCCTCCGCAATATACTTGTCAAAATACGGTAGCGTAGACATCCCACACATCAGTTCTTGATTAAAGCTCAAATACGAATGAAATTATTTGTAAAGGACGGATATAACTTTTAAAAGTTTTAAGTAAGGGCCTGATAAATTTATATCCAAATTTTAAAGCTTAGTGTTCTCTCCTTTTAGGAAAATCACATGGACTTTTTAATTGGACACTTTCTTCATACCTTTAAACGGCCCATGCACACGTAGCCCTCCGCAAAATACTGTCAAAATACGGGAAAGTAGACACCCCACATTGTTGTGATTAAAACATAATATTACGAACATATTATTTCTAGCGACGGGTATAACTTTGTAAAAGTTTTGTAAGGGAGTGTCGACAATACGTTCTAGTGTCCAATTTAAAGCTTATGTTCTCCTCTCAAGGAAATAAACGGTTATGACCTTTTTCGAATTTGGGACAAATTTTCACAGGTCTCCTTAAACGGCCCATGCACACACTTAGCTCCCTCCGCAATATACTGTCAAAAATACGGTAGCGTAGAATTCCCACACTGTCTGATTAAAGTTCTCAAATACGAATGAAATTTATTTGTAAGACGGGTATAACTTAAAAGGTTTTAAGTAAGGTTGACAAATTTATATCCAATTTAAAGCTTAGGTTCTCCCTTCTTTAAGGAAATCACATGACTTTGGAATTGGACACTTCATACCCAAACGGCCCATGCACAATTTCAGGGCCCCTCTGCAATATACTGTCGTCAAAAATTACGGGAGAGTAGACACCCCACATCAGTGCGGGTTATGATTAAAACATAAAAGCGAATGAAATTATTTCTAGCGACGGGTATAACTTTAAAAGTTTTGGCAAGGCCGACAAATTTATAGCCAATTTAAAGCTTAGTTTCTCCTCTTTTAGAAATCACATGACTTTGAATTGGACAATTTCTTCATACCTTAAACGGCTCTGATGCACACTTAGCTCCCTCCGCAATAATACTGTCAGTCAATACGGGAAAGTAGTTGAACACCCCACATTGTTGTGGATTAAAACATCAACGAATGAAATTATTTCTAGCGACGGGTATAACTTTAAAAGTTTTAAGTAAGGGCCCCAATAAATTTATATCCAATTTAAAAGCTTAGGTCTCTCTCTCTTAAGGAAATCACATGACTTTTTCGAATTGGACAAATTTCTTCCATACCTTAAACGGCCTTATGCACACTTTTCAGCTCCCTCCGCAATATACTGTCAAAATACGGTAGCGTAGACATCTCTACTGTTCTGATTAAAGTCAAATACGAACAGGAAATTATTTGTAGCGACGGTATAACTTTAACAGTGCTTTAAGTAAGTAAGCCGACAAATTTATATGCACTTAAATTCTAAAGCTTAGGTTCTCTCTTTAAGGAAATCACATGACTTTTTGGAATTGGACAATTTCTTCATACCTTAAACGGCCTCCATGCACACTTTCTAGCCCTCTGCAAAATACTGGTTGCAAAATACGGGAGAGTAGACACCTACATTGTTGTGATTAAAAACATAATACGAATGACATTATTTCAGGAGGGATAATTTAAAATTTTGTAATGCCCCCCACCCATAGCGATCACCAGTTGCTTTGGTTGGAATAAAAATAGTGGTCATAAGTTCCGAACTCAGCAACTAATAGGTTTTATAGGTTTAGCCCCAAAAAGCACGCAGGTGATCGCAGACAAGCAGAGTGTTCAGAAATTTTGAACATGTTCAATCCCCTTGGGGCCTCGATCAATTTATACGCAAAAGGACGCTATTGAAACACGATCGAAAAGACAACAGGTACGCAACTCATAAGTTATGAACGCAGACGGGTCCAAAATTTTTATATCGGCCGTTTTTAAATTTTAAAAAG